>JAPMAE010005822.1:0-12871 GCA_036584705.1 Rhyacophila sp. 25_7
CTTTTTCTATGTAAATCATAGCTTTTTTTGTGCGATTTACCACGGAACGCATCTACCGCACAAAAAAAAGTTTAGTTGTACTGAAAATAAACAAAATAAACTTAATCTCAAATACCTTAACATAAGAGTAAAGTTCACATATTATGTTTTTTTCCTTACGTCAAGACGAATTAATTCTTTCATATTATCATTCAATTATCTATGTGCGTGGCCCTATGTATGCGAAAGTTCGTACAAATGCAGTTTTAATGTGTATGTGTGTGAGTTTGATGCGTCAGCGCCCTCCTGAATAGTATGTGTTTTTATAGCTCTGTCGTGTCAGTACAGGAATAACAAAAATAAGATGTCTAATAATTCGTCCAAGAGAAAATGATTAAAGACCCAATTGATACTTGGTTTCAATTATTATTTTCAATTATATATTTTCACATAACTGTATTTAACAACTATTTTAGACAAGTAAAATTATTGCAATGGTATATGGTTATTTGAAAGTAAAATTCCAGTTTTTATAAGATCAATGTAATATTTCGGCTAAATCATACACGAGTGTTTCGTCTGCTACGTTACCACCCTGAATTAAATCCTATTAATATTATCTAGGGAATTTTGAAAAATCATATCGTTTCATATAACATAGGATAGACTGCGACATGAATAATTAAGGTTATACATTAACAATTAAATTGAACTCATACAAAAAGTGGTCAAATACTTGTTGAAATGTCAAAGAATTTGAAGAAAAATATTACCGATACTATGTCATAGAAACAGAATTCACAATTGATTTGAGTAAGAGCAACAAATCAGAATATCTGTCTGTTAATTTATCTAGTTTTGATTCAGAATTATGTCAATAAATGTGCGTAAAGAATTATTTTGTTTCTTACTTCAATAAAAATAAAATACGAAAAAAATAACCCATGAAGATTAGTTATATGCAATTAGTTTTGTGCTTGCCTGTACATCTCAGTACGCACACATACATACTGCGACGAAAAATACTATACCTTAGTTATATAATGATAAATATTGTAAAAACTGTGCAATGTAATATTATTATTTTATTGATACGCAATAATAAAAGTCAGGTAAAAAATTTGGAAATTGCTCTGTGATTACCAATAATATCGGATTATTATTTAAAAAAGTCGATTTATTTTAAAAGTATATTTTCAAATAATTCCTGATTTCATATAAAAACTATTTATAATCTCTGAACAGAAGTTGTTGTACGCTGTATCAATTATTTAACACAAATAAATAAGGACAAAAATATTTTTTTGTGCTAAAAATTATATACAAAAAACTTAGCAACGTATTTGCTGACGTATCAATATAATTTAAATACATACAATTTATATAGATCATTACATCATATTAGGCCCATAGTTTAGTAAAATTTAGCATATTTTATAAATTTATCAACTAAAACACACACAATAATGAATAAAGCTATTTTTTGTGAAAAAAATCTGTATAGCATGGTACTCGTATTTTTCGACCATTAAATTTTCTACAAATTGATCAATGTCGTCCATTATTTGGTTCATATTACCATTTTTTGAGGTAAGCAATTTTTCGTCTTAAATTGTTATAATTGTATGAAATTATATTTTTTCAAAATCAGAAAATGTTTTCATTTTTACAAATTTTTTATGATAAGCAATTTCTTATAAAATAATTTCCATTGTATACATAAACCCTGATAATATGTTAAAATATCAATTATTTGGTAAAAACTCTTTCAAAAAATGAAAACTAGACCTGTAATTTAATACTTTGTGGAGAAAATATTTAGGTTCAGGAATTTTCCAAAAATTGTTTTAGAGAACGGCTTAAGCGAAATACTTGTGAACGTTGCTACTTTTTTGCAATAAATCCTAGTTTACGGGCAGCTGAACGCAAAAATTATACGGAAACTAACGTAAATAATACAATAACTGCCAACAGTAGTGGAAATTTGAAATGTCATGACTGCGATGTAATATATTTAAGCCGGTTAAGTCGAATAATGTATTCAGATCATTTCAAATTTTTGGTACAGATAGAGTTAAGCAGTGGTCAAATTGAAAAGAATCACTTCTGTTCTGACTCAAAACATAATGAAGGTGTTTATGAAATCTGATTATTTATGACATTGACAAAGTTATGCATTATTTTATGAATAATGATATTAAATTGTATTCGTTATAATTCTTAGGATATGAAATGAATCGTCGAGTTGCAAAAAGCATTTTGAAAGCTTTTTCAAGTTTCGAGTAAATTACGAAAAACTGTTGCCACTTATTTTGATTTTTGAAACTTAGTTTCGAATCTTAGTGGTTTCTCAAATTCTCAAAGTGGTGACTGAAATTTTATAAATGATTTTCTTATGAAATAGAACACAATTTAAAACTCTCATCCAGCTCATTTTATAGATTTTAAGTCAATGAATAAAATGGCATTCATATGTAATGTTCATCAAAAATCGACCTGAATGCTTTGTACAACTTGACAACTCAGATATTAGAATAGTAAAATACCAATTTATCTAACTGGCAACGTGTATAAAATATATTGTTTACAATAAGATTTTTCAATAGCCTTAAACAATATCTCAAATTTACAAATGTAGAAAAACCTGACCAGAAATAAAAATAAAAATACTGATTTTATAAACGTATGAGAAAACCGTTCGAATAATCAATACATCGCAGTTGTAGAAACGGAAAAACTATTTATAATATTATAGAAACTGTAAGAGCAATTATCAACAATTTGTTATCAATTTAACAAAAGATGCCTAAGTACTTACGTACATGTATGTTATCTAATTAAAACTCTTAGATTTAAGACATTAATGATTGAGTTTTGTTTAATTATTTTTTAAATCTTAATTTTATCGTTTATCAGTGTTTCAAAAACTTCTTCTCTGTGGCTTAATTATTTCAATAATTCAATATTTTTTTTATCGTCTTTACTAATCTACATGCATAACAGAATACATGAATGCCTTTTTTTAAATATTGTAATTAAAATGAATTCATTTGGGAAATGTTGGTCTACATACAATAAATGTAATTACGTACATGTGTATATGTTTCTATTCCTATAAATGTTCACTTTAGTATTGTGGATACTTTGTTCACGGTAAGTTTCTAAAGAAATGTAAGAAATCACAATTCGATCGAACAAAAAGGTCTCAATGTGTGATGGTCAGGTTTTGAAGCAATTTAAGACCAAAATAAACATTTGCAAATAGTCATTACACTATATTGACAGGTTAAATAAAGCCCAAAAAGACTTTTTTCCACCTACCGGTTTCTTTTTACTTTTCCTGTTTTTGCTTTTTTCCCTTTTAACATAATGGTATTGATCTACCACATGGTAAATAATTATTTTTCACATTTTAGCAAGTGCGGATGAAACTGTCCATCTTAATAAAAATAGTTACAAATAATTTCCCGGACTTAAATATTCTCAAATTTATTTTAAAAATATGACTTATGATAACATAATATATGATATTGCATTGTATTTAAAAATATATATAAACCACTAAAAATAATTTAATGATAGATACAGATTAATTCACAAAAACTCACTAGGGGTAGCGTTCACACATCGTAAGAAAAGAATCGTATAACTGTATTGTAAATAGCATAGGTATGCAGAACGTATAATTATGATAGACAGCTCTTATATTGTGATTGATTCTCGTCCGGTTAGAGCAAAAAATAATAGTGTTACCATGATTTGTAGTATTAATTCAAACTCAAGTGACATAAAACAAGGAAAAAGACAGACGCTCTCCGGTTAAACTAAAAACATATTAAATGTTTACAGCTACGTTAAAATATCAAGAGAGACTCAGGCGAGGTTTGTTTATTATTTTTTATTTCTGTATATGTCTACGTACACATTGTTACATACTATTTATGTATATATTTAGAACAGCAATATTTTGGTTCTTATCCTTGAAATCTCTAAAGCTACGGGAGTAACACAAAGTTCGACAAAATTGGTTGTATATTTCAATAAAAACAGTGGGAAACAAAAAGCCATCAAAATCACCAAATAAGAAAATTAATCGCCCACATCATACCAATACAAATCGACAATTTTTACGTGTGCATCATTTAAAAGATGCATTTACGATTTTCACATAAATCAAAAACCATTGCTGATATTCTCAAAATTGTCACCAATTTTATGAAAATTAAATAAACATTTATAAAATTTTCCGTTGTGTATTTTTAAAAACATAAGATTTGTTGAAAATAACACTTCTTGTTTGTTTCAAAATATCTTTTTCTGTATCAATAAACAAATATTTTTTCTAAGCAAAAAAATCCACTTCTGTACTTTTAAATGTATGATAATAAACTAAATAATCTGAGCATATAAAAAATAAAACATAAAATCATACTCACCACATCACATAATTCTTTTCTTACAAAAGCGTACTCTAAAGTGCAGTATTTTTTTGGTATTATTATTATATAGAAATCGTAAACAAAGCTACGTAAGTTTTATAGAAAAAACAAAATTAATTATATTTGTTTATTCGACGATGGCTTAATTAGCGTATTTTTGTGTGTTATATAATTTTTAAATAAACTACTATTTCACAAAATAATAGTGCAAAAAAACTACAATTACTTGTTTTTCAAAGTGAATTTTACCGTTTTACATTTTGTTGTTTAATGTTTTCAATCACAACCACAAATATTATGCTCATTTCTGTATCTATGGTAGGAGTATATTTCGATAAATTTAAATAAAGTTTTCAAATATGGAACAACTTTTGTTTTACCATAATTTTGTTATCTCAGTTTTATCTACATAAAACAAGAAAGAGTTTAAAATTATTACAAACTTGGATATTAAAAACTTCAGCAATGTTTTACTGAAATCTTAAATGTGTTATATTTTTTAACTATACAACTGGCTGATAAGATGTTCCGATAAATAAATAAAAATATATCATATTTTGAAATAGTTTTTGTGCTAAACGGTGTTGAGAAACAATTACAATATGAATAGATGGAATGGCTATCGCTCGTATTACTCTCAATAAGTCAATGTATAGAACATTAGATTAGAGTTAGGGATTCGAGTCCCATGCTAGTCACAAGATATGCAATGAATATTTATAAATAAATAAACAATATGATTAATAAATTGTTTTATTTCTGAAACAAGATCAAAGAATTGATTTTAACATCGTGATTACTTTTAGCAGAGTTAAAAAAGATAAAATTAAAAACTTTTGAAGTTGAAATCCAATTAATTAATTATACATCCGCTAATCAAGAAAACATTTCATATACAAATCTATCAGTGAAATAAACTAAAGAATAATTGCATTAGAAACAATTATAAGAAAATATTTTTTAAATTACATTTATTTACAAATTAAAAAATAATTTATCACAATCTTTTTTATAAAACAAGTATATAGCACATAAAACGTAATTAATAATTATATATTGTAAAAAATGTTTAAAAATATTTAGCGGAATAAGTTAAATTTAGAAGTACACCCATCATATATGTTTTCAAGGCAATCATATACATATTAAATTCCGTCACAGCAAACTTTGTGGGAGCCATAAAGACATGTTATATTGAAAATTCGATAAATTGCAGAAGGGAGAAACTGATTTAATAACTTCTTAATCATCCTTAGTAGAGAGAGATTATTTGAAACAAAAACAGTGTTTTTTAAATTATTTCCATATAACATAATTTTTTGAATCAGTTGAAACTGTTTAGACAAAATTTGTATTGTTTTTTTATAAATAAATTTACATAAAAACTGTGAATTTTTTATGATGAAACTCTTCGAAAATTCAAAAGTTGTCTTTCTAAATTGCGCGTGTATTTAAAAACGAGAACAACATTAATATGTCTTAAAAATAACTACTACTAACATTATATCGAAAGATTTACTTCGTTAAAATGAATTTTATCAGCCAATTTTTGTTTAGTTTAATTAATATTAACACTACGTTAAGTTATATAGAAATTAATTATTGGACAAAAATTTTCATTTGAAATTTGTTTTAACGGGATGTAATCTGTAGTTTTATTGATTATAAATTGTCAATATTTACATAAGAACTTGTCGCACGTTGTTTGCTGTTGAAGGTATTAGATATTTAGGTCATGGTTTGACACTACATAAGAAGATTAAACTATTAAATCACCACTAAAATATTCAAGGAAATTCATATATTCAAAATCCTTATAAAATACGTTCTTATACTAAATTTTAGTAAATACTAAATTTTATTGTATATTTAAAAAAAACTATAAAAGAACATATTTTTATATGAATAACGCCTGCATTTCTATTTATGAATTTCGGACTTTCTCGAATTCTTTAGTTAGTATGATACATGAGTATTTTGTATGAACATAATTATTAAAAAATAAGGGTTTATTAAAGAAAGTGTTTTTAGAACTAGCATGAATCTTTTGACAGAGATTCGAAAATAGTGCATTTTATATTAAAAAGTGTTTTTAATTTTTCAAATAACCGGAATAATTTAATTGTATTTGTCACTAAAACAAAATAATTATTGATTTTAAGCAAAATAAATAAAACAGAAATAATTGTTACATAAACATTAATTTATAATAATATCCTAAAACTTTCATATTAATATAGCTTACATATATATGATATTTAAAAAATATTGAATTTATTACATAGTTTTTTATACTTTTTCTACAAAATATAATTTGTCCAATATAAGGGCTTTGTTGTTCTTAAAATTATTATTAGTATAGAGAAAAATGTATAAACTGAGCTGACTTTAAACATACTTATATCTTATCGGTTGAAAATATTATAATATAGTGAAAAAAGGGATTTAACCTTCACAGAAGAGATTTTACAGGAGGCACAAAATATTTTTTTAATGATTTTTAGTTAAATTCACATTGGCACAAACTTGAAGTGCATATTGTTGCCAGCATTTTGTTGGCATAAGTCTATTAATGGAGAAATGGAAATCCAAACTATGCACAAATTACCTGTCAGCTATAAAAGTGACTGTCGGAAAAGAGGGGTTACCAATTCGAAAAAACACCCGTTATATAATATATATATAAATATTTATATTATTTTTTCATAATATATATTTAAAGTTTTGAGAACTGTGTAATATTGCAATGATTTATTTGAGTAGTTGGTCGTGTTGTGATTTATTAGAAACGTTTAGGTACACTTAGAAGAAAGTAAGAAAAATATCTCATCTTACGCTTTTAAGAGAAGAAAAAAGTTACATTAAATCCCAACTTACTGCCTCGAATTTCTCACGATTTATTTGAGAAAGGTGTTTTTAAATGGACGCAGACAATTGAGCCAAATAAGTCGGATAAATTGTAGATACAAACAAATATATATATCACCCAGATAAGGATGAAACGTTTCTCTACAGTACTTAAAATTTTCTTTAGTTTTATTATAACAAATTTCACCTGTCATTATGAATACTAACGTTAAATTCATCTAGATTTACTCAAATTGTATATTTTTTATAACATCCCACGATATTTATAAAAACAATTCTTAACTGTATAAGAACTTTATAATGTATTCCATCTATACAAGTACTCGTTTTCTTACCCGTATTTTGATTTAAACAGTTGATCATTTGCTTAATTCTTCTATTCACTTTTATATAGATAGTACTTCTAGTAAATTCGTCTCAGATTTTAAACGTCTTTTAATTGTATTTCATTACACATGATATAATTTTGACCCATAAACTATTATCTGACGAACTTAAAAGTAAACACTTATTTAAATTTGTCCCATAGATATTAATTACATACTTTCATAATGATTTTGTCGATGTGTACGCACAAAATCGTCAGTAAATCTAAATGTTTATTTCTTGAATTCGATGTATTGAGCTTATTATGAACAAATATTTCAAGTAGATCATAGATAACCTTATTATTGTACAGTTTTTATGTTACATATTGAGAATAAAAAGATGATTAGAATTAAATTATTGTATTGTGGAATAAACGTTATTTAAAATCATTCGATTGTTGAAGGTATGAGATATTTTCAAAAATACAAAAAGACGAAAAATCGATGTCAACCATTTTTCCGATTTTTTAACGGTAGAAAAGAAACTAAATAAAACTTAATTCTCCATTTTGTCGCCCTTAGTTGTTCAATGGTCACACGTTTGATTTTGTAATATGCCATATAAAAAAATGTTGTTTTTTTTATATGTGTTTGTAACCGGAACATGAATCCAAATAATTGAGCTGATAACTAATACTTATAAAAATGATTACTCATAAAAACAGTTTTTAGAACATTTCTATACTGTGTCGATTATATATAGTCTATTTTTGGGATAATATGGAATTTGTTTAAGAAAATATGGTTTTTGTAACTGACTTAATATTTTAGGGGATTTTCTAAAATTTTATCTAAAAACACAATTGGTATATTATTATTATGTTCATTATTTTTCAATTGATAGTATTTAAAAAAAATAGTTCATTGTGTTTTATACTCTATTACAACTTCAAAAATATGCAAACGAGTAATGAGTTTTCATTTAGTATAAATATATTATGATAGTTTATATAAATAACATCAAAATTAGCAAACCAGATGAAACGTCTTATTACCAACTGTTAGTATACGTGTATACAAATACTGTTTCTTTTATCATGGAGGAGAGCAGGTCTTCTTCCAGGCCTTTCCAATCTTGTGATCTTTATCGCCTTCTCTATCAAACTAATCCCACCCGCTTTTGTCTTTGGCGTTCGCAGCTTCTCGCTTTGGGATTAGCAGAGGCCGGATTAGCGAAAACAGTGTTTCTCAAGCAATACAAACTTTGTAGTGATTACTAAGTCAAAGCATTATGAATATTTAATTTCATAGCAGACAGTTTTGTTCTTCTTCACAGACGTCAGAATGAAGCCATGTTAAAACTTATAACACATTGTTAAACAGCAATCTAACAAAATTACAAATAAAAATTTAACTGTTTTATTTAAACGTACTAAAATAATTGAGAACAATTTTATACTTCTCATGAGATACATATTATTTTATTTATAAGTCAGGTTTCATTTACAAAATACATAGCAAGAATTAGCACAAAAATGAAATTGTATGTTTTCATGGATGTATTTATTTTTGCAGTTCATATAAAAGAATTTACAATATATGATCAACCTCGTTTTGTACCATATGCGTATTGCTATTACATAGTTGACAATATTTTGGTAAAGTCAAAAGCTAACAGTGTCTTTTATTAGGATCGGTCACAAAATAGAAACCGGCCCTTACCCGATGCATATAAAAGCTTAGAGGGTACTTTTTTATCGTTTCAAATTGCTTCGAAACCGAGCATATGGGATAATCGCAGTGTGTGGATTTTCTAATAGTATTTTTTTCCGAGTGAAGTTTATCGATTATTATATCAACTATTTTAGGATTATGTTATAGCTATAAATACAAAAAAAATGTTTGCGAATTAAACTCGCGACCTCTGCATATTAGGCGAATGCGCCATCTACTAGCTTAAAGATGACTATTCTAAAGACACTAGCTTCTATTATCTTCCATAGACCTAGTAAAATAATAATTTATTGGATGTTAAAATCGACTGCTTTCGATTTCAAGTTATTCCTTTCATCATTTTATATTGAAATTTTAAAAATGCATAAATGTAATTCCATTTTATTATTCATAACTAATTTCTTAGCTGTATTAAGTATTTTGTCGTATATTATACATGGACACAGAATCAAAGTATTTGAAAATTATCAATTTAAAGTTATATACTTATTTAAATAAAACATATTTAATGTGTTTGAATAACCATTTTATCCCATATTTTATTCCAATGGATTGTCTTCAAGAATCCTTTTTGAATAATTTATATTCTAATACTGAGCCATTGTGTAAAACTCGAACCAGTTAAGTTTCTAATTTTTTATGCTCAATCAATTTAGTGTGGAAAGTATTAACTAATGTTATTAATCAATATTTAAAATCGTACTTCATTACATGAAACTATAATCTTTAAGTGATTTTCTTAACATGTTATTTCTATTTCGGACCTGTCCTTATTCACCGGTGACGTCATAAAAATATGAGTTGCATCAGTGTACTTAAATGTCGAGTTGAAATTGTGAGAGCATTTATATGTTTATGTTATGCTTAATTAGGTATATAAACAATATTTAGTATGTACATTAATCAACACAAATACTTATTTATAAGACGCTACTGTAGGGATCATTAACACTCAAGAAGCGATGAATGTTAACTAGATTTAAAAAAAAATAAAGGAGACTAAACACTGATAAGTACTTTTGCAACTAAAATAATTGTGATAAAATAAATTAATATACATAAAAAAATATATATTTTTGACAGTAAATTGATGTGTTATTTCGGTATAAATAATATTTTAAAATTTACTATTTTTGTGATTATTTCATTCTTGATACATATTTATATTTTTACTAGTACATTTTACTATATTTTATTAAAAAAACTACACAATATAATATAAAATATATTGTTAGCTGTTATGATTAAATTATTTATTGATTGCGTATAAAAAAGTTCATGTTTGTACAATTAAGTACATATGCTCTTTTCTGTAATGTACACGTAAATCTAAGTTTTTTACATTTTTATTATATTTTTTCATTCTTTTTTATTTTAATATATAAATTAGATGGACAGTTGACAAAATTATGATGAAAAAATGATTCCAATTCATAATTGAAATGAAGAAACGAAACACAAATAGACCTATAAGAGTCAACGATACGTATCTCACTTTTTGGCAATTTCGAGTTACAATTTTTACTACACATATCACTATTTATATTTAAAAAATAATTCAGTAGCACAAAATATCACCATTTAAATAAATGACTAGATATTTTTAATATTGTTTAAAAATAGCCATCATGGATTACTTGATAACTATGTTTATTTGCTCTCCTATAGAGGTAGAGAAAGATGAGATACATTTATTTGATTTTAAGGGGTGACATACATATTTAAATATATTGTTTATAAAAAACTCACTAAAAGCCAAGTTCAAACTCAAAGACATATTTTTTTATTCATTACTTCTGTAAATAGTATTTTATTCAAGTGCTTTAGAGTACACAATATTTTTAGTTTTTCCGTATTGTCAGAAAATGAGTAACTGTGTAGGCTATCTTATACGTGAGCATGCAACATTCGACCGTATTTAAGTAAAAAGAAGTAACCCTCAAAAAATAAATTTTACAAGAGGCACAAAAAACGTGTTTTAATGATTTTTAGTCAATGTCACATTAACACAAACTTGAAGTGCATGATGAACTGATAAATTAATGTTTCATTTTTTTGATCTGATAATTAAAAAAATTATTAAAGAAAAATCATTAAAATTGACCTATAATGCTTTTTTTCTTTCCATACAAACTTAATAGATCGTTCTTTTTTTAAATCCTAAAGCTGAATTTCGACAATAATTAGGTATTTTTGGCTCAATTCCTTTTGACAAAATCTGTATTTAATTGTGTACACTGTGATTTTCAAATAAAAGCGCTTTTCAAAAAACTGAAGGTTACGCCCTTTTACCTAAACAGGATCTACATAATTGACCATGTGAAACACATAGATTTTTTAGATTTAGTCCGCACACTTGTAGCGATTGTCTTTGTGCTTTGTTGATTGTCATTGAAAAAAACAATACGAGCGGAGAACTGTAATCCTTTGAAATAAAATGGCATATTGGTGGGAATCATAGCAATACGTAGAATGAGGACAGCTTCTTCTTTTGGTTTCCCATGGAGGGCATAGAGAATTGACGCTATGATGACGTTAGGCATCGGTTTTTTAGAGCAAGTTTGGTTCCATTGCACATTCGAGGTAGATTAATGTAACGAAGAAGAATTATGGGCACACCAATTTTGATTGACAATTTATGCGGTAGCATTCTCGGAAGGTCCAACGAATTTAAAAATTCAATTGGATAATTAACAGTTTTATCCGCAGTCATAACACTGGCAATGGATTTATAAATCATTCATGTTTTTTGTAATTGGTTGCAATTCGTGGGAAAATATTCTGAATTATTGTTCAATAGATACAATAACACAAAAATAGGAAGAAATTAAATGCTTTGTTTCTGTATCAATTGGAACTTTTCCGATACCAATGTTTAATGGTTGTTTTAAAAATATGGCTGCCAATGCATCTGTTGCAAATATACGCTCATATTGGTGGTCAAGATATTTTTTTGTACATATCGCCAAAGATGCGATGCTTAGAGAGTGCCACCAAATAATTGTCTATTTCCTCGTAAACTTTGAAGAGTCTAATAAAGCGCTTCAAGCGTTTTATGTGCCGTAGTGCATTCATCCCAGACAATCATGTGCATGCTTTTAGCAGTTTTGCCATGTCAGAATCTTTGCCAATATTACGTGTTGGAGTATTGACAAATTTCAAATTCAATAGCAATTGAATTTCTAAATCTGCTGTTCGTCCACCAGCCAATAATATAACAACAATATCTGACAAAGCAATATACAGAGCTATTCCATTTTGAGCTAATAGCAAGCTGATCAGAAACATTTTCCTGCGCCGCCAGGTGCATCATGTAAGAGACAGATAGATGTGATAGCTGCATTAATTAGCTAATTAAATAATTGGTTCAATTGTAATAATTACTTATCAGGGTTATATATTTCCGCAATCAATGCAATAATAACAGTATATTTCATGAAAAATAATAGTCAAATAAATCGTATCTGGGTGATACAATGGATTGCAAGGCGTGACTTGAGAGGAATTCATCAGAACTTGCTTCGAGAATTGCAAAGTGAGGAT
>JAPMAE010005826.1:0-12646 GCA_036584705.1 Rhyacophila sp. 25_7
ATTAATGAAAAAACTTTCTCCCAATTGTGCAACCGTAATTTAAAAACTCACTCTGGAAGAAGTTAATACGAGTATTAAATAGTCTATAGTTTTTCACATTAGGTGAAGGTTTCTAATAATATAGAAATGTGAAAAGTTTGTGTATGTTTTGTACAATTCTTTCATACCGAAAGTGTTAAAACGTGCGCGATTTAGGAATCGATTTAGTCAGATGCAATTTTATTCCTCCCAAAAGGAAGTGTATTATGGTGAACGAACATTTTTCAATAAAAAACGACGGTAACTGAAAGCTCAATGGAAAACTAACGATCGAAAAGGTTGTGATATCTATTCCGTTCCTTGTCTACATATTCCACAATATCGTTCCGAAACAAAGTGGTTTTATATAGGTATGTAAATCAGATCAAGAATTTATTTTGTTTAATATTTATCATTACTTTAAATTTATTAACTTATTATGTATTCAGAGAAAATCAAGAATTTTAAATTAGTATTAACGTTGAGATCCACTACGAATTTAGCCCTAACACAGAATGTCTTGAGGGTAAGGAGATTCATACGAGTATAAGCGAATCATGTTTGAAGGTGTGCCAAATTAAAAATTCTTTGTAACGTATTTGAGTAACCCGAGTAAACACTTGACTCTTTGGTCACCCTGAACTGAAAGAGACGGATAAAGTCACTAGAGATACAAAAGTGCTGAATGTAAATAATTGAAGAGAGAGATAGAGGAAGAGATAAAGGTAGAGAAGCCTGAAAGGAAGCAGTGCGGAATTGTGGAATATCTATAAAAGTTGATTGGAATCTAAATAATTTGATGAAAATGAATTATAAAATATTACATTTTCTAGTAAAGTAAATAACCTACTAATTAAAAAATATAAGATGAACTTTTATAGAACGAAGAACAAAAATATCATTTTTTTATCCTTATGAGGAGTGATATGTTATTGACTCGCCCAATTCGCTGGTAATTATTCAAATACGCATCAATCGGCCACACTCGGCTACATAAAATGTGAAAACTATATCGCATCCCCACAAGTACACTGTTTGTTGTACGTCTGAATTTGGCTTTCTTGAGTTATGACTGCAGTTAAACTACATTTTTCCTCTATCATAGAAGGACATTGAAGTATTTCTAAAAAATATATTTTACGAGATATAACCAAAACTTCAGTATTCATTTAAAAAAATTCACTAAATTATAGAGAAGAAAGAATAATGTCTAAACGGTAGAAATGTGACCCCTTTTTATTATAAAAAAATCAATATTTAGCTATTGCACGTTAAATCAAATACATTAACATGATTCATAAAGTTTGTTTTTGCTCTGGCGTCGTCCATAAACCACTTAACGCTCTTAATGGGGAGGGAGGGGTGACCATCAAAGTCTACATGGCGTTACAAGGGGGAGAGTGGGTTATTTTTTATTGTTACGTAATACTTTTATCTTTCAAAAAGTGTATAGGAGGTGATTATAAATTGAATTCATCTTTTCTGTGCCAGACGTGATACCACAACCCGGTAAGCTGTCATTTTTAAGCAAAAATAGAACCTAAATATTTCTTTTAAAAGTATATTAAATATTTCTGAATTTGTTTTTAATGAGCATAATATAATCATATCTCTGCACTTTTATATTTATAATCATCCAGTCTAGCAAAGTACGTTTTAACTTGTGCGAGTTAACTAGCTTCTGGTACTTAATCGGTTAATGTGGAACGTTACGTAACTTTTGAGAAGAAGGAGGGGGGTCAAGCTCAATGTCTACATGGTATTATATGGAGGGAGGGAGGGTAAAAAAAAGTTTTAAAAAAAACATTACGTGATTTATAGATGATCCCTCTCTTGGAAAATGGACAATTTTGACATATGAGAGTGTACTTGTGAGGGTGCGATATAATCAATAACAGTTCATAGTATTTAATTACTATATACAATTAATTACTACTATTAAAAACGGTAATGCTTATAATTAACATAATTATTTTCAATACGAATTTTATTAAATTAAAATTTATTTTATCAGCATTGTTAAAAACTAATAGAATTTTAAAATCAATGGCGCGACAGTATTTTGTTTTCGATTTATATCAATGAATAAAAATAACTCAATTTTACCGAGGTGAGGACCCTCTTTTAAATGACGTTGCATATTTGACGGGATACCATTTAATTTACGTGTAGTAGTCACCGTGGCTAAATCATCATCATCATTTGGTAATTTTAATCTTCTAGGAGAATTTTCTAATAATTCAACGACGGGCGTCTGGCTTTTAATTTAAGTATGTCCGTCTCGATGCTTTCCAGCTATCTGCCATGAATCTCCCAATACTATATTCATTTTAGCCAGTCTAGGAGTAAGAACGCGCATATGCGTTTGCTCAAAATTCACTTTGAAGAACTATATACTTATATGTACGAAAAGCACCAAGCAATAAAATATTCATATATACTATTCATCCATCAAATAAACATAATACAACAATAGTTTTGCAGGCATTTAATAAAATTCAATATCTAAAGCTAGATTAATGAAAAAACACCCAATTAATTGTGTAAGCGTAATTAAAAAACTCACCCTGGAGAGGTTAAAATATAAAATGCACCCTAAAGAGTATTTATGTAATCTTGTCTGATTTTATAGTTAATCATTTATGTTAAGTATTCGTGTAACTGTCTTAACCGTCTCTGTAATATTGGTATTTTTCACTGTGTAGGCTTCTGTTTATATATTTCTTATTAGTTTTATAAATAAGAAAATGTTTTTTTGGTATTATTTAAAAATTCGGCGTGTTTCCTTTATAAAGTCTCAATATTTCTTCGCACCATATTCTTCATGACTTATATCAATGTATTTATTAATCACAATATTATGTAGGTTCTAAAAGTCAATAAACATGTCTGGTTTTGTTACAGTACAGTAGACTATTAATAATATTGCTCAGTAACGACTCCATGTCGGCTTAAGTGGTTTATTGAGAGTTATTGTTTTATATGCTGCAGTTGTCGACAACTGTTAGCTTGCGGAAACCTCGTAACATTTTCGAGGACTATAGAAGGATGGCCAGTAATGTCTACAAGGCGCTACAAGGGGAGGGTGGGTTAATTTTTATTATTTCGTAACACATTTTTCTCTCAAAAAGTGGATAGGAATTGATTATAAATTGAATTCTCATTTTATGTGGAAGGTTACGTAATCTTTGAAAGAAGAAGGAGTCGACCTGAATGTCTACATCAGTGTTTTCCAACGTGGGCCCCACGGCCCACAAGGGGCCAATTCGAAAATGGACTCGTCCAAAGTTTAAAAGCAACCGTCTACTGTATATGTCACATAGAGGGCATAAATTTTATAGAACGGTTTATGTGAGGCATGGCACAAAAAGGTTGGAAAACACTGGTCTATACGGTGTAACATTAAAATAATGCAAGAAAAAACGTTACATGTCAATATTTTCATCAAATATTGTTTATCACCGTGCATCTGTCGTTTTTCATCAATCCATGGGTTGCGGACTCATTTTCTTCCTCACCTCATCTAATATTTTTTGCGATCCAAACTCATGTTACAATATAAATTCAAATCAAAAACCTTTTTAAAATTTTCGCTCTTTTTATCCGTAAAAAATATATAATTTGCACCCAAGATTATATATAATTTGACCTTGTTTAGATAAAAGGGAGTAACCCTCACAGAAAAAAAAAATACAGGAGGCGCAAAAAACGTGTTTAAATAATCTTTAGTCCAAGTCACATTAACACAAACTTGAAGTGCATGATAACCAATAAATTGGTGTTTAATTTTCCTGGTTGATAATTAATAATGTTATTAAAGAAAAATCATTAAAATTGACGATGAATGCTTTTTCTTTTCATACAAACTTAGTAGATCGTTTTTTTTTCAAAATGTAATGCTGAATTTCGATGATAATTCGACATTTTTGGCTTCATTCCTTTTGATAGAACGTGTATTTAGCTGTGTACATTGTGATTCTCAAATAAAATCACTTTTCAAAAAACTGAGTGTTACGCCCTTTATCTAAACAGGGTCGATATATTATATACACAAACGCATGTAATCTTTTTTCAGGCGGATGAAATATCTAAATATAGAAATGAACATTGCAGTTTGCATTAAATTTATACATATCTGGTTGTATATGAAGCGGTATAATATCCATAAGTCAACGTTGTCTACATCTGACTGGTCAAATGATTTATTCGCTGGTTGGTACAATCGAATCAGTGACGTGACGATGTCAATTGACGTTTCCTGAATGAAACAGAACCAACCCCTTCTCCCTTGAGATGATATGGGCTTAAGTAGTGAAAATAATAATATCGTGCTGCGTGCATTGTATAAATTCTTTATATAATTCCATTAATACCACGCGCATATTGTGTGCATGAACTAATTTAAATTGATTCTGTTTTTACGATGTTGATAAAAGTGGTTTGCAATTAAGTGAAATGTAGATAGCGGACGTGTAACTGACGCTGGAAGTTATTGATACTCGTACGTTGCGATATGACCATTAATTAGTATCTCTGTGAAAGTATGCACATATAAGCAATTGGTCTTAATTTATAAGTGTATGTTTATTAACCGCATACACAGTTACACATCGACTGCCCAATTTTAAAACATAGTAACTGACAATTTTTTGAAATTTCGTCTTAATTCATATTCTATATTACTAGATTATAATGCACATTTTACTGTCGATATTTTATATGCTATCTGTGTCTACATGGGTGAAATAAATTTTTATAAACCTAGCAAGTAACAATACTTTCCTGGAAAACAACTTAATAACTTAGTTAATTAAGAAAAAATATTAAAATACTAGATAATAAAATTAATAAATGCACATACTGATTTTGAAAATATTGTTTTCCTGTTCCGTTCATCGCAATTATTCTTGTATATTCTTGTCGATAATTCCTCGACCAATTTCGTTGTCCCGAAAAAACTTGCTAGGTTTTGAAATTGGACAGCCGACACAGTATGGCTAGATTGCAGTCGCAGTGAACCTTTTTCGGAAGCGGGGCAAAAATCAATAAAGAGTTTCGAAACTAAAAACGGCGAGTCAAGCATGATGTTATCATTAGGCTAGCGATAAATAATAGAAAAACTCCAAGGTTTCTGATAGCAATATAATAATTCGGGGGCTTAGGATCATAAAGGTGAAACTTACAAAAATATAATTTTGAGATATACATAGATTAAAACAGTTTTAAAAAAATAATTCCTTTCATTCGTGTCTTTAAATGATTCATTTCATCTGTAGTTTCACCCAAATTTATCTGGATGATCATTTATCGGATGTGTTTCATCTTTTTGTCACCAATAGAGTGTTTTGTTCGAATGTCAGTTTAGTACTTAACTCAAAACAGGCATTTTTATAGTTTCACCTTTATATATATCCCCCGAATTCCAGCTTGCCGTGACGCGTCCATCTTTAAAAAAAGATTTTTGCTAACATTTCCAGTGCAATCAGCTAAGTGTGGGTATTGAAATAATAACCCAGTTTGTACACATACTCGTAAATCCACAAATATATTTCAATTAAAACAATTTCATGACCGGTTTCGTCTGTTACAACATTCTTAACTGAAATTTTGTAAAAATATGTATAAAACTGTGTTATTATTTCATTTTATTGGCTTAACATTAACGATTGAGAGAAGAGAAACTAATTAAATTAAATGGGGCTATTTCAACATACTATGTCGGGTAACAGGTTCGCCATCATTGGTATGCATTATAGTTCAGAATATTTCATACATAGTGCTTTTACTAGTGGTGGATCCTCGCCCTCGATTGTTCAGTATATAGCTCATTCAACTAGCAATCCGGGAGTCACGGGCTTGAATTCTATGCTGGTAATATTTTTTTGTGAAATATTCATTCATTTGTATTCGTAGTTACGAGTTGGATCGAAAATAGTTGAGCTAATAATTAACAAAGTACTACAAAAATCTTCACGTTGTAAAGATCACATATCATGCGCCTTCTCGGAGCGGATATGATATTTAAAACAAACTAGTGTTGGACCGTTGTACAATTAATTATATATCGTACAAATCAAAGTACATTTTAAATTGAAAGTAAGGAATATTCAGTATATTATGGATGTCTTATATTTATTCTTAAATGCGAATAACTATTGGCTGAAAGTCTAAGTTCATCTGAGAAAATTTGGGGAAAAGATGAAAATTTACGCGCATTTTTTGTTCATTGATTTTAAAAAGTTCTTTTTTCGAATTTTCCAATTGCCGTAGTATTTCAAATATACTCGTATATTAATCGAATTAGGTATAATGTTATTTATTCTATTTGTATTAACGTTTATTTTTCCTTCTCTTTTCCAGGTAAACAACAAACGAAATCACAACCTTTACTGTATACTTATTTGGGAGTAAGTAAAATGTCTCTATATCCTATCAAATACCTTAATAATTGTCTTATCAACCTGCATTGTATGTGTCCAAATATATATGTTTCAATCCAGAATTTTCGTAGTTATTCACAAAACTATATGATTTTTTTAACATTTTGTTCGTGACTAATTTGATAACAGCGGCTGATGATATCTTTTATTGAGATTGTTATATGCAAAATCAAATTCGAAAATATCGTGGAATATAAAATAATAATATAAAATATATTTTGAGTCCAAAATCGCCAGCGCGGAATATTTGTACTTCTCTAGAAGCGTTAATAAAACTTGAATTATCGTTCAGCTATTTTCACCCCTTGGTTTGATATTATGTTTTCTTTGGTATATTTTTTAATTGAATATTTTACATACTGCGGTAATTAATCACTCTCGTGATATTTTTCTTCTCGTGCACGTTTCATTTTACGAGTGACCCATTGGAACCACCCAAAACCTTTTTTTTCTTCTCATAAAAATGCACCGAAAACCTTAAAATAGTATTAAATAAATGAGTGAAAAAACTAAATAAAGATAAATATTTACTAAAAGCGTTTTGAAATTTATAGACTGTGTAAAAAATAATTATAACAATAGCGACAAGTAGTGTTTTTAACTTGTCCAGAGTAAAGACGGGCATATGAGTCCGCTCAAAATTTCTTTGAAGAAGTATAGACGTATAGGTGGCGTTAAACACCAAGCAATAAAATACTCGTGTATATATTATTTATGCATCAAATAAACATTATACAGCAGTAGTATTGCATACACTTAATAAAACTCAATGTAACATACAGAAGAAATTCTACAGCAGGTATAAAAAAGTTTTTCAATGATTTTTAGTCAAAGTCACATCGATAAAAACTTGAAGTGCATGATGACCAATAAATTGTTCTTTTATTTTCCTGATCTGATAATAAAGAAAGTTCTTTCTTCTTTACATGCAAACTTAGTAGGTCGTTCTTTTTTCGAAATCTAAAGCTGAATTTTGATAATAACTCGGTTTCTCTGGCTTAATTGCTTTTGACAGAACGTGTATCTAATTGTGTATATCGTGATTCTCAAAAAAAGTATTTTTCGGAAAACTGACGGTTAACCTTTTTTGTCTAAACAGGGTCGATCTGTAACGTAAAACAAGTATTTATTATGTTCCGTCGTTTTTAAAATAAACACGGCTCCGAAGTGGGTGTCATGTTTCAAAAGCTTTCATAAAAATAAAGATTTATTTTCCACATATATTTTTGTTTGTTATTCATTGTATTTCAAAAGTTATTTTTCTAAAAAATATATATTCAGACCTTGAAGTAGAATGGAAAAGTATTTGAAGCAGAAGGGGTTAGAATACTTTTCCACTTTCCCGAGTTGTCGCTACAATTTTCATTGCCATTATTCAAATACGGTGGAAAGAGTGCCGCCATCTCGATATGAAAAATAGTGGAAAATGCATGGGACAGGGTTCAGATTTAAACGTTATGTTAAAAGTCATACATTCAACACATTTTTAACAATAATATGGAATCGTGACAGCGGTTTATAGATATATTTTTAGCATTTGATTCGACTTACATATAAAACCGTTTTTATACATATAGGCTTATGATACGAGTATTACAGCGTTTGAGTGACGAAGTCAAGAAAAAAACGGTCGCATTAGGGGAAAAAGAAAGTGTTGTGTCATCAAGGCAGTGCACCAGTTCAGAAGTCCGTTATCGCGATGGGCAAAATCATTGAGTTACTCGTAAAGTTCATGTTGCTAGTTAACTCACCCTATTCGCCGGATTTGGCCCCCTCGGATTATTTTCTGTTTCCAAACTTTAAAAAATGGCTCGGTGGTTAAAGATTTGCTAACAATGAAGATGGCGACTGCTGGCTATTTTGAGGAGCTCGACAATCCTCACTATAAACAGGATATCAAAGTTATTTAACATCGCTGGAAAACGTGTATCGAGCTAAAAGGAGACTATGTAGAGAAATAAAGATATTTTATACCAAATTCTTTGTGTTTTCTTTGTCAGGTCGGATACTTCTGGGGCTACCCACATGTATTCAAGACTACATTAGCAAGTAATTAAAAATAAAACAACAAAAAAATGCTCTGTATTCCCTAATTCTTTGATGAAGATTGGTTTTGTTTGCATAACACGATAAATTACTTGATTCAGCTACATTTAGACGAGTGATAGAGCTTCAACAAAGTGTCTAAGCGAATCTCTCATTGTGTTCCGTATTTACTTGTACTCGACTCTCTTGAGATGATAGCGTCGATTGGCGCGTGAGAAACAAGACCTGATGCAATATTCGTGGTTGGTTTCTTGCATACTAATAATTATTTTGTAATTAAGGTTAATTAATGAATTAATGTGAAGATTTTTTGATAGTTGTTTTTTTACGAGTAATAATTGTTAATTATCAAATCAACATTGCTAGCTACTCATACAACTGAAGACACATTAAAATGTTTGCGATTAGCATGAGATTCGAACCCGTAATCTTTGGATTGATAGTCGGATGCATCATGAGCTGACCTACTAAGGGTGACATTACAAAATTTACTTAATAAGAATAAGGTATATCATAGAAATTTACAAGATGTGAGTCAACTTAATTAATATGAAATACAGGTGCAGATATGTTGAAATCACACAACGAAATTCTTCCTCATGCGTACTGATTTGGAATAGCTAAACAAAAATGGCTGCGGTCAAATAAAGAGAACTTATATAACTTAATGTACTATGGTAGTAAATTATATATCTTCAATACGTGGACATATGTGTTGAAAAGCAACGGGGTTCATTTTAATCTGAAAATTGATTACATAACTCGATATGTGATAGCTTTTTTTCGTTTTTTTTTTGAATAAAACTAACGATTTTAATTATTGCGCATTAATTTTTAAACGAAATAAATGTAATATTATACATTACTATGTATAATACTCCAAAAGGTATGTAATTTCATACAATGTTATGTGTATGAAACAAATATTATATAGTATATGGCAGTTTAAGGATTATTTTTTTAAATCTTTGTTTGAAGATTTTGGTGTAGAACGTGAACTACATTAAGAAAGGCCAATTAAAGTTAATGATTACAAAATATAGGCATTGATAGTACGAGAAGTTCATGAAAATGCTAGTTGCTTTAATTTTGGAAATGTATTTTTAAAGATATATTTTATTTTCTTCAAACATAGATTTCACTGCAATATTTGTTTGCGGGTCTATAAGTTTCATTTGGAAATTTGGAGGTTTTTTTTTATGTATTTCACCCATAACAAAATTCAAAATGTAAAGAAAGTTGAAAATCTCAAAAGAGCCACACGAAACCTTTCATTGGGCCACATTTGGCCCGCGGGGAAAGGTTTGGGCATATTTGTGCTAGTTAGTACAGTATATGAATAAATAACCAGTAAAGTGATAGCAAAAACGGGCAATGACTGTTTTTTTTTTTTTATATAAACTTCCTCATTTTCGTTAACTTGATTCGATTTCAATGGGTTTAATTTTGATCCACCCACGATATATGACGTCTCGTTTGTTTACATATTGTTCGGCCTGATGTTTTATTATTTTTTATAGCTACCAGATTTCACGAAATATTTTCATATAAACATTTCCATTGCCCGCATATAAAATCAAAGTTACTGTTATTTTTTTCCAGCGCAATAAACTGTATAATATTAATTTTGTCCCAATTTTTCGACAACTTAATTAATTCACGTGCTGTATCAACGGTGAATAAATAATTATTTTATGTACCCAGAATTATTGCATAATTTATGCTAATTGTAGATAACAGTTTTGGCAGTTTTCAGGCGTTTTGTTAAAATTTTCCGGATATATATGATATCAACATGACGGACGTGTGAAATTGTTTTTGAATAAAAGAAAACTAGAAAAACAAACTAGTCGCATATTAATATTTAAATATACCAGGTAAATTAAATTAAAATAATATTCTAATACATCTAACGATACTAATAAAATGTGGCGCGAATGACAACATATTTAATTATTACTATAACACAGTTTTACGAGTATTTATTTTTTTAAAGAAAGTATGTTTAAAAAAAATCAAGCAGATTTTGCCTCTTAAGGTATATTCATTTGAAGACAAACAGTTGAAACTTTATATTCAACTTATAGAAGTTTTCTTCTTATAGAGCTTATTGATTTTTTTTACATTTACACAAAAAAAATCAATGGTTTTCCATCTATTATAGGAAAATAATTGCATTTATTATCTTATTTACTATATTTGATTATACTTATATGCATCTATTGTAAGAACTTTTATGAAAGTCATATATTTATATTATGGTTAAAGACGCATTTTATTTTCTTATATAGTTTTGATACTAATAAACACATGATTACTGTTTGAATCTTCAGAAGCTTCCTGATTATTACTAATTTTCACTAGCCATTACTTTATCTATAGAATATTGTAATCAAAATATCGATTTAAAAATTGTTTGAACATGAATCTACGAAATGTATTGCAATGCTCTCAGTTCTTTAGTAAATTCATATAGCTTAAGTTAATAATACATTTTTTTTAAATAATAATATGTAAATCTCAGCTTTATATTAGGAGAATGAAATCCTAATAAATAGAAAGAAAACCAATTCTTTTTACGCACCATAATGTGTAAATACTTGCACTGGTTCCAACGCATTTTATTTTTGACATACTTTATCATTTTTTCTTTGATTCCGAGTAAAACTATTGTACTACTGTGCTCTTGGTATTTTGGTTGTACGTTTTGGTGCAGATATTAAGTCCTCAATGGTCGATATGCGTTCTTGCCCTGAGTTGTTAGCTGTAATGAGTAGCCACCATAAACCGGCGACTTCAAAATATAATACGAGTAAATACGTTGGTTAGGCGATATCTGGTTTTAGTTTATACAGATAAAAAAACTCATTATGGCGAACTCTGAAGTGATGAATATTATGATTTTTTGCATGTAGTATTGGATGAACCGTTTAATTTAATCAAACTAATTTAACGGTAAAAAACTTGAGTAATACAATATTTCAAAAATCCATATACGAGTACGCTCCAAGATATAGCATATGAGATATTTACGTTATTTTTTTCGAGTAATAGTTGTTAATTATTAGCTGAACGCTTTCGGATTCATGTCCTGGCTACAATACAAATGAATAAACATTTGAAAAAAATGCATCCAGCTACGAGACTTAACTCACGACCCAAGCTTGCTAGGTGTACGCGTTATCCACTAAGCTAACGAAGATAACAATATAATATGTAAGGAAAATATATTCTGTGCGTGTTGATATTGTTTATTTTTGTAAGTTTTCGTTTAACATCAAAAAACAACTTGTGTTGAAATAATAACATAATTCTTATACGCTTTTTCACATGTATATTAATTACTATCAATGAAAAATGTATAAAAACACAACTTTGATAATATTTCCTATATTTAATATAACGAATTTTCTATTATATCAATATATTTTTCGGTTCCGCAAAGTTTTATTATAACGGGATTCAAAACGTATATGTTTTAGTATAACTCTTAATAATTAATTGTGACCTTTTACCCCTCCACTTTGTAACCATGTTCGATAGAAAAAGTTTTCCAAAAATACTACTATCTCTTTCTTCTTATATTCATCGTAATTTTCGCAAGACTTTTTTTCAAAATAATAACAGTCAAATGAATGTTCACGTTATTAGATTACAAATCAAAACGTTAAATGTGAAAGTTGGCTATAATCTTGTGTTTAAACATTAGTTAAAACATTCGCGTCTACATGGTAACAGTACAATTTTCGTATGTTTATCGCGTATGTAAGTATTAACTCGTTGATTATAACAGTTCATTTTCAAAAAAATTCCATGTCGGCCACAGCGGATTATACCTTGTAACTGCTATCAACCAATTTCATGTAATTGCCCCTGTAATTTTATATGAAAAACATCGGTTTAGTCTGATAACAACCAATGTTGTATAGTCACGTATATTTCTTTCTTATACTACTTACTTGAACTGAAACACGAATGTTTTGACGTGGTTTACACGCTAACATGAAACTGTCGAATTTTCGTAGGCATAAACGCATTTTTACCTCATTAAAACGATCGCTTCGTAGATCGGTGGGCAGTGTGCTAAAGATTACAGTCTAGGGCTGTGGCATTGGTTTGATAAACTTAGTAAACATATAAAA
>JAPMAE010005829.1:0-12866 GCA_036584705.1 Rhyacophila sp. 25_7
AGTTATTTCAATAATAAACCAGTTCCGTTTCTTTTGCGTAGCTCTGTGTGCAGAGAAGTCTAAATATCTTTGTCTAATCAAGTACATTTAGCCTATCTGCAATACTCTTGACAATATTCGATCATTTTTTTCGAAGAAGACATTCAGGGTTTATCTAAAACATTATTTCCTTTCCCTTAAAATAAAAATCTTAACACTCACATGTAATAATACGGTCAGCCAGTAAACGACCATTTTTATTTCTCGCGCTACAAAAGATGGTTAAGCCGTCACGTGCTATTCGATTTAAATACGGTAAAAATGTTTGTTTTTTCTTGTGATATCAGGCGTGGGGCCACGTATTAGTTATTTGGAGTGATATTTGTGCGGCAACTAATATCCGACACAAACCGACGAAAATAAATAGTTCAGTAGTGTCATAGTTTCCTCATTCGAGTGTTGAAATAGTCTTTTACGTAATATGGCGAATATAGGAGTGCATATCTTACCACCTACAATCTTCTCGCGTAAAGCCTGAATATTGCAGCATATCGAATTCAATGTATATTCGTTATAGTATTTTCTATTATGTACTTATATTTCATTGAAACTTTAAAGGTACCCTTAGACGATCAATAATATTGCACAATCTAGTGCACAATACATTACTAGGATCACATACACGTTGCAATATAATTGCACAGTAAGTAGTCTATTCCTGACCACTCTGCAGTCAACATGTTGAATAGTGATGGAGCAAGTTGTGTGACCATTGCTTTGGTGGTGGCTTTAAAGAAGGAGAAAAGAAAGCGCAGATGGCACAGACGACTCAGTATTAATCAGGTTGCACAATAAATTCCAAACTGTTTTTGGTTGATTCAAGCTATTGTGTAATCTTTCTATACGACATACATACGGGCAATATTATTGTGCAATATCAATTATTGAGCAATCCATTGAGTATAATATTGATCGTCTAGGGGCCACTTTAGATATATGGATTATTAATTTTTTTTAAAGGCATTCTTCGTTCAGAAATATTAAGTTTCATCATTTGAAATCGAATAGCATATCAGGTAGTATTATTTGTACTCATTCTACTATTTACAAGAGATGGTGTGTTTAATCTCGTTGAAAATTCGAAGAAAGTGATAGTAGATTGTATTTATTTTTTAGCTACTATCATAGAAAACACTATGATAGTAGCAAAATATGTTTATCCCATTTCAAGGCTAAGTTTTATCAATATGTACGAGTTGGTAACCATGTTTTGCTAAGTGTTTTTAAACAATTTAAATTTGTAGTTAGTATTATTGTCACGAGCGCACGTGTTTTATATAGTATGTAGTAAACAGAGTACTTACTTGCCTCCTCTTTCCACTGGGAAAACAATGAAAGGAAATAAAAGTGCACGTTCGTACACCGGGGAACGTGACTAAAAAAATAAGCAAACACTTTGTAATTATGCTTTGTTTTTATATATTTGTTATTATATTTCTAAACAGCATGTAAACGAGAAGTAAACTGTTAATATTTTATAATAAAGGTCATCGAAGTAAACGCTCATGAATAATGTCCTCGTACCGTCCGATAATTGTCTTATCCCTAGATATTCAACATTTTATTGTTATTATACTGAGAAAATTCATGTTTTGTATTCAAGTCTCTTACATATACGTGATTTAACGATAAAATGATGGTTGAGATTCTAACTATTCGACATAATGAGCTATCCGAATATCGAATAGTAAAACAAAAAATATAAATATTCGAATATATTCAAATATTTTTTGACGTATTAAAACGGAAGGAAAAAAATATTTTGAACATTTAAAATAAATCACATATGCAAGTACAATAAAAAATATAATAAAACGAACTAAATAATTTACAATAATGATCACACTCTTTGTTCGGAATTGCGCAAAAAACAAACGCAAAACATTAAAGGATGATTTAGGATCTGTTACGATGTGTTTCTTCTTGATATATTATGACGACGACCTGCCATAGACAAAATATCATATTTAAACTCAATTTGCAATATATTTCATTGAAGATTAATGCGAATATTATTCGAATAGTTGCCCAACAATTCGAGTATCGAATAGTAAAAAAAGTCCGAATATATTCGATTATTCGGATTGGTACCTCTAACTGTAAATGACATTCGTTCACGTTTTTTCCAGAGATAGAATATTACACCACATATTGCTTCCATGAGTCTATCTAGTCTTCTTGCATCCTCATGCTATTCTGGCATCTCGTACTACGTAACCCTTTAGACGCTATTTAAGACGTGGATTAGGTATTCTCAGCATATAGCTGAGCCAAATCGCAAGTCTCATCTTCACTTTGAATGCAATGAGATACTACATAATCCGTTCCCGTATAATATTATTTCACGTATAGTCGTACCACTGCACCAACAAAATTCTCCATAAGCATTTGTTTTCGAAGCTAAGAACACGTTTATTTTGAGACTCTGTAGGGTGCCATGAATCCCTACAACAGAGCAGGATCAGTATGCAAACGTTGAAAAGGTGGCATTTGATTTGACAGAGTACTGCTGTAAGTTTCGTGGAGTTTGGATGGAGTTAAATGTTGCTCCAGCAAGTTACATTTCAACCGTATTTAGGTAAAAGGGATCACAGAACAAATTTTACAGGACGTTTTTAATGATTTTTAGTCAAAGTCACATTAATGCAAACTTGAAGTACACAGTGACCAATAAATTTGTGTTTTTTTCCTGCTCTGATAATTAAAAAAAAAAATTAAGAAAAATCATTCTAATTGAGGTTTAATGGTTTTTTTCATTCTATACAAACTTATTAGGTCATTCTTTTTCTTAAATCTAAAGCTAAATTTCGATTATAATTCGACATTTTCGGCTTTATTTATTTTGACAGAACGTGTATTTAGTCATGTACATTGTGATTGTCAAATAAATGTTATTTAAAAAAAACTGAGGGTTAAGCCCTTTTGTCCAAATAAGGCGATTTGGATAGCGAGTTCTTAGTACCATCTTCAGTAATGTGCACCCCTATGTACAGGTAATATCATATTTGGTTTTACTGCATTGATTTTTAAACCAACAAATTTGTGTGCAACCTATCAATGATGTCTTGAACATTCTTAGAGGACTGGTTGAATATGACAGCGTAATCGGCATATTCGACGTTGCATAGCTTCAAATTGGTAGCTAGAGCCATTCATCGAGTAGGTGATATTTTAACAATATCGGTTATGAATTTTAAAACACCAGCAATTCTAATTCTATCGTACATAAAAATATTTAGGTATAATATTATTCATTCATCTGTGGACATCTGCTTATGTATGCGTCAGCTCATCTAAATGCAGTTTTTATTTGTTCGCCAATAGTGGTTCAACCACTTATTTTTTAGGGTTGTTTATCGCTGTCCTGTTAGTACAGAATAAGCGATAATACGACGTCTAATAATTTGTCCAAGATAAACTTGGTTTTAATTAGTATTATTACATTCAATAATATATTTTTACATTACTGTATTTTACAATTATTTTAGACCCGTGAAACTATTGAAATGCTATACTGTTTTTTTAAAAAGAAAATATTAGCTCTTTAGATCGATTAAATATTTCGGCAATATGATATCAAGCGCTTTGCCGCCTTACCATTCTGAAATACGCCCGATTGAAAATATCATGGAAATTCAAAATATTTTTATATTTATATATTGCTTCACATAATATAGGACAGACTTGCGACAGGAATAATGAAGGTGATAAATAAACAATTAAATCAAACTGATAAAAATGTGATCTAATAATTGTCCATATGTCAAAGAAAGTAAAGAAAAATACTACCGACACAATGATATGGAAACAGAATTCCCAATTGATTTGGGTGAGAGCAGCGAATCAGAATATTCGTCTATTCATTTATCTAGTTATGATTTAGAATAAAAACATATCAACAAATATACTTAATGAATTATTTTATTTCTTATTTCAATAAAAGAATACGAAACAAATAATCCTTAGATTATTGACACTTAGTTTTGTGCTTGCCTATACTTCTCAACACGCACACATACGACACAAAATGTATCTGTATGACTTAACAAATATGTAGGGCCCCGAATGAAATGAATAATACTACATAATACGCATGTAGAGTTTATTTTTTATTGTGAAACAATATATTTATCTGATTATTTCATTTCGCGACCTAGCGGTTTGAAAGTCTTGGCTTACATCATTTGAAAGATTGATTATGCGCGTTGGAAATTTATCCGTTTATTTTATTTTACTCCATATCGCATATAATATGACATTTAATAATGAAATAAAATGCGCTTGTATTTGTTTTTTATCACTGCCATTTTGGTTGCGAATTGGGTGGTCGGTTACATTTATTACTGCGATTTATTTGTATAATATAATACATAGGAGATTAACACAGCATACAGACAATTTTAAACGGCAATATTTAAGAATTCTATAATGATCAACCTTTTGGCATTGTAAAAAAAGATCGATTGTGACCCTTGAAATTGTGACATTTTAGATTATGTCATTTATGAGAAAACGCAATAGGTTTATTCGCTTACAATATTTATTATGTAGGTAACTCAAAAGTTTTGTTCCGGTAGTGAAAAAAAGAAATTCAATAGATGGCACTGTTGATTATTTATATTGTAAAATAAATAAAATAAACCTTGTAGAGTATTGCGACATATAATTAGGGTTGCCATAATTGCCTAGCATTGATATGGGATGTTTAAGTGCTAAATAAATAAAACATGAAAAAAGGAGGTAAGTAATGGATTATTTTACTCTGATAAAAAATCGATAAATTTTAAGGAATCCAATAAAGTGAACACGTAGAATAATAAAAAAGATGCAAAGCTAATCCTTTTTTTTAGCCCAGTCACATTTTAAAGTTCGGTTTTACTTTTTTTAATTATATAATTTTCTTTATTCACATAATTATACAATCTTTCTATACCGTGAGACTGGCTGAGGGATCTGAGACGTCGCCGGCTGGCAAATAATCCGGGAATGAGTAGTGAAATACGGTGACAGTCCTGTATGTACGGGATATAACGTAACGTCTTAACTTAGCTTAACAATTTTAACTTTAATATTCGTACTTAGATGAAATGACATAAAAATAAAAAAACTTGATTCAGAGCGCTTGAGGCGTTTTTAGCCTACCTTCATTTCAAAGCTTCAGTTTCAGTTAAATATTTTTTTATATAATGTAAACGATATGTGTTATATACTCGTATAACCAAGATGTCCACTGTCTCTTTGCGGATTTAAAAACTGCTTATGATTCTGTGCATAGAGAAAGTCTTTGGAACATATTGAAAGAGTTTCAAATCCCAATAAAGTCAATAAATACCGTGAGGGTATGCATGGAAGGATCCAGGATACATATTCACCATACAAGAAGGATACATATTCAGGGAAATGTTTCAGAATCCTTCGAAATTCGAGCAGGATTGAAACAATGAGACTCTCTATCACCCATATTCTTTAACTTGACTCTTGAGAAAGCTGTAAGAGAAGCGCTGAAAGCAGAAGAAGATGTCAGTCTCAACGACACCCATAAATTATTAAGCTATGCTGATGATCTGGTGGTACTCGGTGACAGTCAGGTGCAGATCAATGATATCTTCACGCCTCTAGAAGATGCAGCGAAGGAAATTAATTTAAGGGTAAATGTCGAGAAAAACTGGCCCACAAGGATACGTGTCGGTGGGAAAATCTATATTCGAAAAGACTTCATTATTAAGATACTTAAGAACCAATATCTCCGAAAATAATGAGATCACCTTGGAGCTCGCAAGTAGACTAAAGAGCGGAAATGCGACGTTTTTTGCGCTGAAGAGTCTATTCAGGTCCAAAATGCTGTCGAATACAACCAGATTTCGGGTTTATAATTTGACCGTAAAACCTATAATTCTGTATGGAGAAACAAGAAAAGGCAATGCTAGTATTTGAAAATAAAATACTCCGAATAATACACGGGCCAGTTAAAGAAAACCGAGGATTTCGCATCCGTAATAATGCTGAGCTCCGCGAACAATTTAGCCCCAATATAGTTAAGGTGCGACGAATCGAAAACTCTCAAGAAGGTGTTTGAAGGAACTCCAGTAGGCACTCGGACCCGTCAGCCACCCCAGAATGAGATGGGCGGACAACGTAACCAGACACGCAAAAATCTAGAGTGAGAATGGCTGGAGAGAGAGAGATAGAGAGGCTTGGAGGGAAGTTGTGCAGTCGGATATGGAGCCGAATGGATCGTAGCGCCAAATTATAATATAATAATATATATGTATATATATAATTATGAATGTGGTTAAAATCTCCCTCCCTCTTTATTAAGCAAGCCCTTTATTAAGTAAGACATTGGCAATTCATCGCTGACCCTTCTGTAGTTTTTGTGGATTGTACTGTTGTTTCGTTACAATTAAATTTATGAATTTACAGGTATAATTTAATTTATACCTAAGTCATTGCTGGGGATACCTTCACCGTGCAGTCGATTTATGAACGTTATTGATAACACATTGGCTGTTCCGATCCAGATTTCCCCGTAACTAGCAGCGGATAAAACATCGAGTGTCAATGGCTTTAAATTGTTGGGAGTTGATACTTCGCAAATGAATCTGAAACCTTCGGGGTTATTCGGTCAAAACCAAATGCCGTCTTTTAAATGCTTGCATATAGACAGAGCTGCTCCACGGTAGCGAATCATGGCAACTTACGAGGACTCATAGTATTCACTTACCAAAATTCAAAAATGCCTGCGGTGGATCGTGATGATGCAGTGGTACGATTATATGTGAAATGACGTTATAAGGAAACGGATCATGCAACCTCTCATTTCGTAAATGGTTTATTTATTTATTTAATTTTGTTAATTAATTAATAGTGAAGATGATACGTCGGATATTGAGAATACATGAACCGTATCTCAACTAGATATGCGATTTGCAAGAAGACTGGCCAGCGATATGGACATATGAAGGCAAAATGTGGTGTACATATACTCCGTTTAAAGGGCGTGACGTGATTAAGAGATTAATGAATGCTATGATAATACTGTTATCTTGTATGAAATATAAAATTATGAATCGTTACTAGCATTTCTATTTATAAAACGATTCTTTTTCAGAGTATCGTCAAAAATAAGTGATCGATTTTAAAAATGATTTAGATCAGGGGTGGTCAACCTTTTACATACCGTGCGTCATTTTTTTTCATACATGAGTTCAGATGCGCCATACACCTTTTCTACTTTCTCATGTTCATGGTTCGAGTTAATAATAATAATATTTTAATATTGTAGGCACAATGATGCAATGCGCCATAGGTTGGCCACGCTTGATTTAGATAAATAAAAAATAATAATAACTTCATACCGAAGAAATTTTTACCAATTAAGTGCCAGGAGGGAGTTAACTCGCATAACTTAAAACGTAGTTTGATAGACATCTTTGAATATTTTGCATGATTTTAAATATGAAAACGTAGAGATATGACTAAACTGTGATCATAAAAACAAGGTCATGACAAAGAAACGTTCAATATATTTTTAAAAGAAATATTATGAGGTTATATGTTTGATTAAAAATTAACACTTGCCGGGTATGACATTATGTCAGACACAGAAAAGGTTAACGAAAGTCTGAAACGTCCAAAATACCAATAATTCTCAAATTATAGTACTTGGCCTCATATATATATTTAATATATTGTTTTATTTATACATGGGTTCTGTTGAGATGAACAAAAACAACTAAATAAATAAAACGTTAACACTGATAAGAAAAATAAATGAAACGCGGAAAATCATGTTTGTATTTTTTATTACAGTGGTCATATATTATAAATTATAATCTTGGTTTTATGAAAATTTTGTTAATTAAAGAATTGATTTATGACTCGGAATTAGCAATTGAGGTAAATTTGTGAAAAGATTTGATATTTCCATAATTATCTAGGACAGCTTTCTATATGTCTATATCAAAGTTTAAAATTAAAATACGACCATAATGAAAATTGTAAATTAACTATACATTTTTAATGAAGATATACAGTCTCATACAAATGCCAAATTTAATTGAGCTTAATATGACGTTAATAAGTTTCTTGATAAAAAAATGTCGCTTGTATAAATTACAATTAATTCTTTGATCTTAATGCCCACACCCAATTAGCAACTAAACAACTGTCTGCCTCTCAGAAACCACTTAAAAGTCTGTTTGATACTCGTATTTAGGAAACGAGTCCAAAACTTTTTAGATTACGTCGTTAATATATATTATTATATAATAATATCGATACGATATAGAGTCTTGATACACACCTACCATGATATTAACTTAAATGTTAAATGTACGGTCATGGTGATAATGACATATGATATTTTTACAAATCAATTTTCTGCTACAGCTACAGTACAGATTTTTCGGCTGTCAAATTTTAAAACCTAGTAACTAACACGTTTTTGAAATTTCGTTTTAATGCTCATTCTATATTACTAGGTTATAATGGTCATTTTACTGTCAATATTTTATATGGAATCAGTGTCTATATGGGCTAAAACAATTCTTCTAAACCAAGCTAGTGACTTCTCGAAAACAACTTCAAAACTTCGTTAAGAAAAATATATTAAAACCTAGTAACTAACACTCGCTTACTAGATAATGAAATTGATAAATGCACATACCGGTTTTGATATTGTTTTCCCGTTTCCTTCACCGCAATTATTCTTTTATATTCTTGTCGATAATTCCCCGACCAATTTGGCCGTCCTGAACATTTTTTGTTGAAATTCTTTATAGGTTTTGAAATTGGGCATCCGAGATTTTTGTTGTCCTGAGCTTAGTGGGACTCCACACTTACAAATTTCAAAGAAAAAATAATCATTTTGAAGATGTCGCCTTAGTAGGTGAGTGAAAAGCGCATTCGACTCACGAGACAAGATTTAATTAATACCGTAGCTGGCGAAAATTGTACAAGTTTTTTCATGTGCATTTGAAGCCAGGACATTGACAAGATTGGTTGAGCTGATAACTGACAAGTATTATTCGTAAAAAACTGTCAAACCAATCTTCACTTCACAAGATATGCTTTGTTTCGAAGCGGATATAGTTAAAAGAGAAGATATAAAAATTTACCAAAGTTTCACCTAACAATTTGAGTTGAATTCAATTATTATGTTTAAATGTTCCAACTGCACTACTCTTTATTTCTTCATTAAACACATACGAAATTCTGAGATGAGATGATAAGGGAACGGACCATGCATCCTCTCATCGCATCCACTGTGAAGATGAGATGTCGGTGGTGTAGAGAATTCCTGAATCGTCAATAAATTAGGCACGCCACTTCTTCAAACTAACCAGATCATCCTCAGTAGACCGTTAAATAGCATATACAGAGTGTATTCGGCTGTAAGTTACGGAATGACAGCATTACATGGGAGTATGCAAAAAGACCAAGCAGCGACAGAGACTCGTGGAGATAACGTGTGGTGTCCATATGCTCTGGCTAATGGGCGTGGTAATGAAGAAAAAATCATCCACTTGAAATAATATATTAAAAATCTCTTAACATACGAAACGGGTCAAGATTTTTAAAAATATATTTTTTTTACAACTTAGTTGAATTATATAATTTTATATAGAAATCTACTCATATTTATTTGTATTGTGACATATTGTGAATGAATTGAACTAAAACATAGTAATAAATTAAACGAAATATATTCTCTAGTTTTCAATGTTAAAAAATGCATAAACACTTGAGGAATAGGGAACATCGGTTGTTCTTCATCCCAAACTGTTGAACTCTTTTGCCAGTGGTTATGCCAACACGATGAGTAATGACATTGTTTAACGAAGGTACATCGGATATCAACATCTTCCACCTGAGTGAGAAGCAACGTTCCCCCTAATTTTTTCATTGTGTGTGCGGCTCGTCAACTTATATGTACAAGAAAAAAAGATGCGAGTGCGCAAATATGCATGTTCATGCATAGATAAAATTAAATAGTCTACATAATGTATTACAAAATCAAAAATTACATAACTCATGAAGTCTTTATTCGAAATGCGTAACATAATACGAGTAAGTATATAGTGTTCCGCACACATCTAACAGAAAGGAACCTGAGAACCCGTAATAAAATGCCAAATAAAATATAAATCGCGCAAAACAAAAGTATGGTGACAAGTTCCTTTTTTTGAGATGTGTGCGAAAGATGGAAACGTGTGTGCGGACAATTTTTAACAGGTGTGTACATGCGCACAAAATAGAGGGAACGTTGGTGAGGAGTTCAAGGTCATTTTATTTTTCTAAATTAAACTCATTCGGTGGACTTGTTCAAATTTAAATCTGCATTTGAAAATGTATTTATTTAAATTATCTTGTTTTAATTATTTTCAAAATATATTAATTTTATATTAACGTATTTTTTTATCATGTCATGTTGGAATGTCTTGAACTAAACTTCCCAATATGTTGGAAAGTAAAATAGAATTAAATATATACTCGTAAATTTGGCCATCAACAAAGTAAAGTCAGTTCTGTTGCTGGTAATATAATATAAATTACTCTAGATTTTTTTTATTCAATGTTTTTGTCAAAGACAATAATTAATCGAGTGAACATTTTAATACGAATAATACATTTTAAAATTTAATCAAGTCGAAATGACAGAATTTTAAATTAAAATATCAAGCGAGTAGGAAGGTATTTATTTGTTTCAAATTCAACGAGTTTTTATTTGAAGGGCGCGAAAATTATTTACAACAGATGGTAGTATGACCAAAACATTTAAAATCAATTTATTATATTTCACCTTGGAGTACAAACGTATTACCATAGATTGCATCTCAGTCGTTGAGTAAGTAGTACATAAAAATATGATTCACTTGAGGAAGTTATGAATATATTTTTACTTGGAGAACCCTGAAAGATAAAACATCATTTATCAGATGTTCGCAGATGGAATGAGACCTAGAGATTGTCGCTTATGGCAGGCCCGTACATGCAATGCAACAACAAAAGTTTTTATTTAAGAAAATTCGCAAAGTTACTGTTTTCTAAGAAAAATCTTGAAATTGCTTACATGTTTTTATGTAAGTGATTCCCAACTTTACTGAACATAAGAGCTTTTAAAATGTAAACTATCCGAACAGCCACACGTTGTGTACCCTATTTAGAGCTTTTGTATATTACATAAATTATTGAATGCAATCGGATTCTCAATTGTTATGACTTAAAATTTATATATACAAATAATATGTAACATCCAGAAGAAAAACGTATTGGAGGTGCGTACACGTGGTGGCGGTTTTACTAGCGCGTTACGGTCTTAGATTGTTCTTCACATTCGTATTCGAAATCCAGATGTAGGGATATGTCTTCTCTATCAGGACGTGGTGGATCCGGTTGGATCGATGGGTTGGTTCCCGGCAGATGAACAGCGTGTATACTGATGATTACTTCTAGAGGCAGTGCTGGATTAACCCTTAAGCAAAGTAAGCACGTGCTTAGATCGAGGGAAATGGGGGCACCACAGATTTTTTTCATTTGTGAATTTATCTGCAAATTTTGATTTGAATGATTTTGCAATACATTTTGGAGCAAAATTTTGGCAGTAGAATTACTTCGTTTACAATATCCACTTGCCAAAAGAGGGAATGATCAATATTGAAAACAAATAATGCAGTGGCTGGTTGGCACAGTATGCGTATCGATACAAAGTAAAGTTTAATAATTATTTGTTTATTGTGATTGATTTGCTTATGTACAGTTTTAATATTAATGTGACACTCTATTTTTATAAATATGTATTTTTATGAAATTTAATTATGTTTATTATTATGTAATATCGTGATCGTATTGATTTAACATTTTGTGACGTTCACAAATTAAAAAAAAGTATTATAATAAATTAAATAGATGTATGTGACGCCTTTTCAAATAAACAATTTTTCAATCTTATTACTGCATATGAAAAGAAGTAAAATTTTTCATTTTCTTGTTGGCATAATCAATATTTTTCTCTGAAATCACAGAATTATTTTACAAACACGAAAAAAACTACATTCGACGATTTATTCGTATTTCGTGCGAAACCTGCATTACGTGTTGATTTACTAGGACAAGGCATTATGGAAGTCAAAATTCTTCACCAAACTAATCCAACTATTAGATGTGTGATCTGTGAATATGATTTCTAGAGTTTAATTTAATTTCTAAGATTTTGCGAGCACGCGGTGTTAGCTTACATTAATAAATATGTCAACTGTTTTACATAATTATACATACATTAATGTCATTGTAATTACTTAGTCTCCATTTCAAATCTGAAAAAAGCAATCAACTTTCTATTTTTAATCACCGTGTAGAATTATAAATGTTTGATTAGTCTGATAAATCTAAAAAAACAATAAAACAATGAAAATTTCGAATTAATTTAAAAAACGTAATCCATTTGAGATTACGCGTTAACTGTTTGCTGACTATAACCACGCCGACAGGAAGTCATTGGTAGAAATATAATTCGATTACTTGTTTATCAAGCATAGATAAATTTACGTAGTAAAAAGTATTTTTCATAAAAATTGCTTAAAGTACACGGCTAAGAACGGTTGATTATAACGAAGGGTTTCCTCTTGACTTTTATGGTCGTTCTGTTACTGGTTAATCCGTTTATAGTAAATATAATTCAACTTTAGTAGAAATCATTTAACACGGAACTATGTGCATAGTAATGTTTTTTCATGATAAAATATGTAAATTGTAGCATTTTTAACATAATAATAATTTTTCAAACCTTTCATATTCACATCCCCAGGGTTACATTGGTCCCAGAT
>JAPMAE010005836.1:1851-12861 GCA_036584705.1 Rhyacophila sp. 25_7
ACTAAAAAAAACTTATAACTGCTTCGCAAAAGACCGATACAAAAACCATAAAAATATCAGAATCAGTGACGTCAACGAATTTTCAATAAATGCGTTCAAATATAACAGTCATAATTTCCTGATGATAAATTTCGCCTTTCTAATATTAATTTAAAACACTTCTAGTTATTCGATTGCTCGTTATAATCTTCTATACATAAAATAACAGTATTTACCGTTTAATTTATGTACCATTAAATACGAGGAGCCTTTCTTGTGCACAGCTAGCTGTCTCATGTACAATTTTTCAGTCAATATGCGATGTACGGATACAGCAGTTTTTAAAATGCCTACCATATCTGCTAGCATGCGTACTTTCAGTCGACGATCATTCAATAACATTTTGTTGATTTTCGTCACCATTTCTTGCGTGGTCACCTCATTTGGTCGACCGCTGCGATGTTCGTCTTCGCAACTCGTATGGCCTCGTTTAAACTCTGCCACTCAATATTTTATTATCGTAAACGAAGGAGCAGACTCCCCCAGAGTAGAATCCAGCTTGATATTGGTTGGACTAAGGCCTTTCAAATGAAACTATTGTATCACATAACGATGATCATTTTTTTTCATGTTTACAAATTCACTGAGAGCGTTCACTATTGATGACTGCCAAACAAAAACTAAACAACGCAGCGTCGTTAATTTTCAAACATAAGCTTTATAAGGTTGTCACTTTCTACCATAGTCATCCTTTTTAAACAACAACCGTCATCTATACGTCAGGTCGGGTACTTCTGGGACTACTCTCGTACATTAAAATGGTTAAAACACGCATTTCGATATACAGGTTGATTTTTTTTGCTCATTTTTAACAAACCAGCGTAAAATTTATTCGTAGATAATTAGACAATGTTTGAATATGTAATTTTTGTAATGCTGCTCGGATACACGATACTATATAATATTGTATATGAAAAATGATAACTAATAGGTTTGAATATTTGTATATATTTTTTTATTTTAAAAATTTTCAAAAAAAATAATATATTGAGAACCTCTTTTCATGTTGCAATTCGCTCTAAGTAAAATTTTAATGAGATTTAATGAGATAACGGTTACTAATTATTACTATTCATAATAAACAGATATCGAAGATACGCAAAGGAGGCAACCAAACGTTATACGAGTATATCCTTACCATATTAATAATAGTTCAACGGAAGTTTTCCGGGTTCACTTATCAAGGCAAGGAACTATTTTCTAAAACGTCGATTGAAGGATGTAAACGCATTGTTTATTATTATTTACATAAACAATAGGAACTAAATATCCGTATGCACATGTTGGTATGCTAGTAGAATTGTGTTATAAGAAATTCAGAGCAACAAAAATGTTGGTAAGTATAACGATTTATTTTTTTAGAACTGGGCGAAAAGTTACAAATTCTCATTACAGAGAAGTAAATGTTTCAGTACAACGTAAGTAGTAAATATGTTTAGTGTGTATATGTACTGTTTAATATGAAAGACCGGATATTATACATTTTCGCCTTCATTCGATTTAAGGAAGATTCAGTACAACGAAGTTTTTTATGGTCCCACGAAATTCGCCATGGTGAGATTTAGCCTGTATATAATAAAAGAAGTGGTCTCCATTCTAGACTCCACACTCATGTTAATAAAAAGAACTGGCCTACGTGTAAACGCTATCCCGTCTAGGCTACACTTATATTTCATATGTAAATCTTTGTTTTTATATGAGTAACAATGGACTATGACAATCGGTTTAGTATTTGACAAACCTTTGTGTGTCTGTTGAAACAGAGAAACAATGAAACATCTATTTATCAAATATTTGAAAATGAAATCAAGTAAAAGAATTTTTCTATGTGTAATGTAATATCAGTGTCTTGATTATATATAGCATAGTTCCGACAGGCTTACGAAAAAACTTAATAGCCGGTTTGTAAGTAGAGGGCGCAAGGGATCAATCGACCACTTACCTGCATGTACATATTCATATACGAGAATATACATACAACTTTGTGTATGAACATCTTTTGGCAACAGAGAATCTAGGAGCAAATGTGGGACGTTGATTTGCATGGAACATGCTAAATAGCTGAAAAAATAAACACACTGAGCTTGAAACGTAAAAAAGATATAAGATATTCGATAAATCAAATTACGCGCGACTTGATGTTTTAGAAATGACATCAGGGAATGACCTCTGGCCGCCTCGAACATTGTTTTTGAAGGTGATGCTTTTGAATAATTTATTTGTGCAAAATATTATGATAACACATCACTGGACTTCTAGAACAAAACGACAATATTGATTTACTACTTTTGAGTCTCAAACTTGAATTTGTGCACAGTTAAATACCAGGTAAGCAATGAAACAATGTAATGAAATACATGCACATAGATTATTATATGACAATTGAAATGGGGCGAACCGAGGAGAGAAAAAACAACCATGCCGCAAGTGTTTCATTACGGCCAGTTAAAATGTTAACCTTTAGTAATTGGCCGATTATTTGGAAAATTAAAATAGTCCGGGAGATATTTTATTATACATAAACAAATATTACACACTTGTATGGTTGCCTATTTGCAACCAAAGTTTAATATAATATATTAAATTTTTTCGATAAAGATATAAAAAAAATATGAGTATTTTTTTTTATTTCTAGTTACTTTCCCACTTGCGATGGAACACCAACATCATATTTATTTTAACAACCCGGGTTTCGCCATAATTTTGGTTACATAGAAGTCATTAAAAATACCATTTAATTAATTGGAAAACATTGTTATTCGATGCCACAAAAGGCGCAGGATAACGATGTCTGCCCACGTAAATGTCCTTTTCTCGTCCCGAGATTTTTTGCTATTGTGAACGACTTTGAAACGGTTTATTGTTCATATATGAGTACCTCCAGAAATTATAAGATAACGAGAAATATACGTTCGAATTCAACATACGTCTTCTGTTCGGAAAAACAAATCTATCGAATAATATAATAAGTCGAGGGAAGGACGGTGTTCTGACACAGTATCGTAAAACAAGTTTTGTAACAATCTTATTTGAAGTAGATATATTAATAACTTCTTTTCATCTTTCTTATTAAATATTTCCAGTTTTCATATAAAGAATACACTTCATGCTTTAAATGCGATTATTCCCAAATTATTATATTTAATTATGCTTTCTGTCAGTAAAACCTCGCAAAAATATAATGATGTCTTAAAAATTTAATTGTACAAAAAAGATACTGGTATTCTACAAAAACGCTTAGTTTTTTGTACGTAATGTGTACAATATTTACAGAATATTATGTAATTCCGATTTTTACGCGTACAAAATCATCTTATTATTACACACACACACACATATATATATACAAATTAGGAAATACCAATTGCATGCGTCTTTCATTACATTCTTACGTATTTTCATTAAATGTGTTATAATATGCTACTATAACGTGATGTGGCCAATACAATCAAAATAATAAACTCGGTCGTACAACTATGTGTTTTTTATTATAAGCATAGTTCAATTTAGATTTAAAAAAATGGGTTTATACGAGTACAAAATGTGATGAAAAAGATTTCCACTCATTACACGAGATACTTAATACTGTGTACGTAAACTAGCAAAAGTGTAATTCTCTGAGTAACAAGTATGATACAAATATTCAAAAAAAAAAATCGTAAGTGTGCCTGCCTCATCTACAGAAATCTCCTCATTTGCACGAATGAAAAATTCATTAATCTAGGACAATCCAAACACCAAATAATGTCGCCACGCAAATGTATGACTAATTGACTTTGGGGTAAGTCTGCAAGGGATTATAAGCTCAGAAGACATCTTATAAACTCACCGTAGAAGAAAGAAAACGATAAAATAGTAGATTTTAATAATTTAGAGTTTGATTGATGTTTAATAAATAAATTATTTATGTCAGTGGAATGTTGAATAATATGAAACCGATGCCTATTTGTTACACAGGTCTCTATTGCTCCATTTATGGGATGTTTTTGTGGAAACAATTACTGGGTAAACGGAGGGAATACTGTACTCGTCTATGTACGCAAACAGAAACAAACCGTATTGATAATTGCAATTATTAAATTGACTTGATACGGAACCATACTATAATTAAAAATTAACGAATCATGAAGAAGTATTGCCATATAGTTGATAAACAAACAAATTTGATGTGGTCATATCACAATAAAAATACTGAAATAAGAAATGACATAATCAACGCCATCCAAACAATGTTATTTTCCATCCCATATTTAGTTAGCACTGAGCGCAATGTAGTTAATTGACATTTACCACATCTGTTATAATATGAATACTCTTTAAAAATATAATTCTAATAAGGGTCGTCCATAAACCACTTAACGCTCTTGAGGGGGAGGGAGGGGTGATCACCAATGTCTACATGGCGTGATAAGGAGGGTGGGTAATTTTTCTTGTTACGTAACACCTTTCCCTCTCAAAAAGTGGATAGGAGGTAATTGTAAATTGCATTCCTATTTAACCTTTTCTATGCCAGACATAATGTCATAACCTGGTGAGATGTGAATTTTTAGCAAAATAGAACCTAAATATTTATTTTAAGAGTATCTTGAATGTTTCTTTATCATGACATTTTTAATGACCATAATATAATCATATCTCTGCGTTTTTATATTTATATCCAAATTTGTCTAGTAAACTACGTTTTAAGTTGTGCGAATTAGCTCGCTCCTGGCACTTAATCAGTTAATGTGGAAAGTTACTAACTTTTGAGAAGAGGAAGGGACTTGGGGGGGGGGGGGGTTAAAAAAATCACGTGGTTTATGGACGACCCTAAGTTACTTCATTTAATGTAGTGACAATTTCTCCCGGTTTTGTGAAACTATCTGGATACTGAGGTGATGGACTTTTCCGAAGTTATTTTGTTGGATGAGGGTTTAAAAGCCATAGTCACGCCACTGGTTCAACAATAAAACACTATTACTAACATTACGATAAGTCAAAATATGACAATATAATTATTTAACAAGAAAATATTTACAGACCGACAGGGGGGAGTTGAGTAATAAATATAACACACGTTGAATGAGGTGGGAATTCGTACATTAAAAATGGCGATTTACGTGAATCGTAAGATATCCAATAATGGCATTATTATACTCGTATGAGTGTCTTATAATGGACTACTGTTTACTTTTCCTGAATAGAAATGGCGTCATTGCTATAAATCGTAGAGACTGCATAAAATATAATAATCCTTTGATACGATGTAAATGGTCCATTAAACCATTCTCAATATGGAAGCTGTACTTCGGCATTGAATATCTTTTCAATATCACCTTGTCGATCAGAAGCGAGTTTTATCACAACTAGCTATTTACGATCGTATCGTATCTTCACAAAAACTTGATTGAGTTTTATATTAGTAGATCGTCTAACTTGTTAAATATTGTTATGAACTTAAAACACATCATGATAATACGCTCGATTGAGTAGGTTTTCGTGTGAGTCAATTGTAAATTGACACAGCATAAAAATGCTGATGAAAACATTGGTAATACATAATAATAAAAATACTGAAAAATGAAATACGTACATAATGTGTTTCAATGAGATTTTATAAATGCTGATAAATACACTCGACTGTGTTTAGGCAAAAAGTATTAACCCTCAGAAAACAAATTTTACAGGAGGCACAAAAAACGCGTTTCAGTGATTTTTAGCCAGTCACATTAACACAAACTTGAAGTGTATGATGACCAATAAATTGGCGTTTTACTTTCTTGAACTGGTAATTAAACCAGTTATTAAAGGAAATCATTAAAACTGAGGTTCAATCCTTTTTTCCTTTCCATACAAACTTAGTAGGTCGTTCTTTTTTCAAAATCTAAAGCTGAATTTCGATAATAATTCAGTATTTTCGGCTTAGTTCCTTTTGATAGAACGTGTATTTACTTGTGAATATTGTGATTTTTAAATAGCAGTTCTATTTGCAAACATACTTTAAACGGGATTACCTTAGAGCTCTTCCTTTAGCGGCTAGATTTTGAAAAGCGGGTTTTATGCGATATGTTTCGGTATATTAGAATAATTATGCTATCCTATATGACTGATTTATATTTTCCTGCATTTACACCACTATAAAAGCGAGTCTTGTTACTTCGCAAATGTTTTATTTGCCCTACTCTATAAGGGGATATTCATAAATATTCATAATGATATTTATGCTGAAATATACTGTCAATAGTTGAAAGAAATATACTTTACATAAAACAGCATACCAATACCAATGATGGGCGTGTTAGAAAAGACAATATTAAAAAAATATATTGTATAAAAAATGGAAAAATTTGCAAATGGGGACCCAATAGCAATCTGTTCGTATTAATTTATAAGCAATTTACAGTTAAATTATATCCAAGTGTATGAATTATTTGCATATTACACGTGAATAAATCTTAATACGTGCTGAAAGCGGCGTAGGTTTCGGTCCAAGGTTATTCTGGCATCGTCAGGTAAGGCCAAATGTATGAATATCTAGCAAAATTCCGCCACCAGAAACGTCGCCATATGCATAATATATTAAATATATAACACCATAAATATTTGACAAATAATATCGAAGAGAGTTAACAAAAAAAACGGCATTTAAGACAGAAATTCTGTAAGTATGTTATGTACACTTAAGAAGATATTCGTGGCCCGAAACTCCGGCAGGTGGCCAAAATTTACCTTCATCAGTCTGTGTAAATTAAAATGAAAACTTCTCAGTAACAAGAAAAAGAAAACAAATAATCTTGTCTGAAACAGTTTATATTGAATTACGTTCATTAAAACTAGCACCTGAAATAAATTATTTTCAATATTAAATACAGGTGAACTATAATATAAAAAAACAGATTGATAATATACAATACATTTCGAGAAAGTATGATTAACCTCTCCCAGATGAGTTTTTTAATTAGGGTTGCACAATCGAGTAAGAGTTTTTTCATTAATCTAGCTTTGAATTTTGAATTTTAATAAATATATGTAAAAATATTATTTTATAATGATTATTTGATGCATAAATAATATATAGGAGTATTTTATTGCTTGGTGCTTGACGTACATATACGTATATACTTCTTCAAGTCGAATTTTGAGCGGACGCATATGCGCGTTCGTACTCTGGACAGGTTAACTAAAGCCCATCCACGTATTGTACAAACACACATCGATTTTTGACAACGCTGATATTTTATCATAATGGCTTTCAAACACTATTTCCATGTTAAGACAAAACGAAATACGAGTATATTAAAAATGGAAACAATGCACACAATAAACCTATACACTGAATAATATAGTAAAAAATATTAAATGATTATAATATGTATGATGATAGATTCCTAAAATTGCTTTCCAATTTGATTACAAGATAATATTAAACCCTGCTGCATTATAGTGAGTAATAATGATGAAGTTTCAATTCGAGTGGGACTCATATTTTTTCGTATTAGGATCTAATAGCCAGATTTATACTATAATAGCACAGTATACACGAATAACTTACAATTAGTTAAAATTCTTTCAATTGAGAAGAAGAAATTCGCCACCGTCGCATCAAAATCATTTTGTAATCAGCCAAGCGACCCGAACTATATAGTATATGATTCGGGTATAGTATATAGTTTATCAATATATATATCTATCAATATATAGCTTATCGAGTATTTTAACATTGTAGAGATTTATACTTTTAAGACAGCGTTAAAATGGTGATGACGTAAATAACATGTTATTCTCACACCGCTTTAGCAGATGTTTTTCTTTTTTACTCATTGAATAATAGCGAAATTATTTATTGAAGAACCTAAAAATAATAATGCAATTGACAAAAATATCTCTAAAACATAATCTAAGATCCTTCAGTGACATATTAAGTATTGAATACAATATGTTAAAATACATGGAGAATTAATAAATGGCAGTGAGACCTGTTGTAAGGCGATCAGCTGTGAAGCTCCGCAGAAGCCTTCTGACGCTCCTGCCTCTCCTGGGACACGGTTTCTCCTCCTCGCTCTCGCTCATGGTATACAATTAGACAATATACTGATGAGAGCGAGAACACACTAAATTGTCACACTTCAACAATTCGCCATTCACTTCTAGTCGTATAATTTATTATTATTTTTAGTACAGAGTATTCCTGGAGAGCTAATAAGTAAGAGAACGTTTAATCACAATGATATAAAGAAACTTTAATCCTGTGAAAAATTATACGTAAGGAAATTTTGACCAGCAACACTTCCTCATTTATACGTTGTACACGTTTAGACTTTGGATTTTTCGCGAATTTGTTTTTCCTGAATAAAATCTTATAAAGAATGTTGCTTCTTTGCAGTAACTGTTGGTAATAATTCACAAGACGTCCGTAACATTTTCGCCCCTCTGCCTAGTTTATCGTTTAATCTCAATACCACCCTGTCATTTGCAATCCAGAGGAATACTCATTTTTGATAACGTTAATCGGATTTCCTCCCGATTCGAAATGGTTGGCATTATACAATAACAGGTTATTCACTAAAATGGAATTTTGGGTATTATGTATTTTTAGTTAACATCTGTGCCAGGATAATTAACACAATAGTGTCGGTTTAAAAAAAACTATTATATGAAAAACATACCTACGATGTAACAAATATTTTCATTTTGGCATTTAAACGAAGAATACGACAGAAAATTGTCGCCTAATTAATTATTGCACACCCCCGTCCAATTAACATGTTTAAAAGGAGTATGCGTAAAAATCAGTTAGTTAATTGAATATTGTTGTTTTAAAATTATTTCAATAATTGAAATTCGCTGTTAATTATATTAAAGCCATAGTTTTGAAATATTATATCATGGTTCAAAGTCAGCAATAAATTACATGAGGGTTGAACGACGGCGATACGATTTAATAAGGGAAACCATACAAATGGACAAGAACTATACATACGCGTATGTATAATTGAGGGGTAGGTGCGGTCAGCTAATGACTGCAGTACACATAAGCGGGGCCGAGGATTGTTTGTTAGGATGGACGTCTTCCGGCTCGAAGGCCTTGGGTTCACATTAAGCATATTACATATTGAAATTTTATGTACTCGTACAATGACAAACACGAGCCAATGACTTCAACGTGGATTACAATACGAACACACATTGAGTGCATTTATTTAAGACGCAAGATTATATTCTACGTATATACTCGTATTAGATCATACATACGATTTAGCAGTGTGTCAGAAATATTGGATAGTATAGCAGATTGCTGAAAAACGGATGTGCGGCGGGATAAGTTTAAAAATTTATGACGAAAAACTTGAAACGTTCAGATTAATAGTGAAAGTGTGTATTATTATGGATAGATATGGAACGAAGTTTCATATTGATTGTTTTAAAGCTTTCATAATGGGTTAAATCAGTGAAAATCAAGTTTCTCAAATCCATAATCGTACTCTTATGACAATATTAGAAGTGGTATGTTGAATACTTGGCAGGAAAGAACACGATACATAAACAACAAAAAAAAACAATATCGTATCAACACTTTGTATGGCGCTGATACTATGATACTGTGACCTGCAGAGAATTTTGCGAGTGCGATGGTATATGACTATACGCGAAATGAGGTGATACGGAATCTCTCAGAAATAGAGATAACCTCTCATCACATTCAAAGTGAAGATGAGACGTTGAACTTGGCATGACCATGTACTGAGAATGCCTGAATCATATCTCAACTGGCATGCCGGCATGATATAGGATAATGCAAGATGCGAGGTCAGCGACAGGGACTCATGGAAGCAACATATGCTCTGTATAAGGGACATGTCATGGTTAAAGAAGAAAATATTGTGATATACTCGCCCTCGTAGATAAGTGGATAGCGTATCCGACTTACTAGCCGATGGTCTAGGGTTCGAATTCCGTAACTGGCAAAAATTACAAACGTTTTTTCATGTGCATTTGAAACCAGGACTTCGCTAATAAGTGAGAATTATTACTCGTAAAAATATATGTCAACGCATTTTTTATATTGTGAAGATCCATATGATTGGTTTCGGAGCGGATATGGTTAGAAGAATACTATATAGTACAATACTTGGCCAAAATCCGAGTATTGCAGTAGCGGCGACATAGACAAAATAATTATTTATTTTTCATTTCGTAGATTAAATGTTATATGAAGTAAAAAGAGCAAGCCGCGTTTTATTTATTTATTCTTAACTGAAGAATGTGTTTTAATTCTATTCTATTATTTTAACTGTTTTAATGACTCTGGTGGCTATTTAAAAAAATATTTAATCTAGCTGACATTAAATAATGTTTTGAAAAATATACATAGTTTTTGGATACAGAATTACCCTATCATTAACTATGGTTTATGTAAAGTTTAAAATAGCTGTACCGGGGCTTTGAAAATACGTAGTAAAGAAAACGCGTAGTTTGGCGTAAGTAATTTATTACGTTAATAAGGGGGCTTGCGTGTACACTTTGCTTTTCAAAGCTTTTAGCCATCTTGCAAAATTAACAAAACGGTCAACTAACATCGGCTTGTGTCGGATGACTTCTGAGCCATTTTGAATAGTGACGTACCCTTTACTAACAGCGTAAATGTTCCCGATTCGAAAATAAAACACAAACAAAAGTGATCGAACTTTATTATCTTGGGATTGACATGTTTTCGACATTTTGACGCGCTAATGGAAAACGAAGACGCGAGTAAATCAATCGCGGACGGAATTTTCTCTTCATTGACATTAGAGCAGGAATAACTTTATTTTGATAACGCGTCATAGCGGATGTTGGATTTTCGCGGCAAAATAAAATTGGCGCATCTCGCCTCGAATTTACAACAATATATTTTATTCTTAACCTGTCCAGGAGTATGGACGCACATATGCGTCTGATCAAATTAGGTTTGAAGAAGTATACACGTGTATTTACGTCAACCACCAAGCAATA
>JAPMAE010005839.1:1759-12859 GCA_036584705.1 Rhyacophila sp. 25_7
AGTTATTATATTTAATATATTGAAAATAGCACTTCAATCTGTTGAAGTGGAAATATTTTTTCACCCTTTTCAGTTAGTAAGTATTGTCACATAATTATATGAAATTGTTATGTGTAGATTAATGAATTCCTGATGTTTCCGCTTAAGCTTAAAATATTTGAGAACCAATATCCTATTAGCGTTGTCATGAAGTTTCATGGCTTAATGATCTATTGTGTATAAATATTTATTATGTTTATTTATGAAGAAGGTTTTATGAGACCTAATTTACACTTTTGATTGAGATTGTACATTGTATATAATATATGATCAAACTTAATATTTTTTACAACACATAATACTCCAAAATACCATTATTTATTTGAAAATACGTCTGTTCCATAAAGGTATTAAATTGAAACCACTCATTAAAACAGAATAAGCTTTTTATATTTTATCTATTTTAGGCATTAACCTGAAGTATTTGGGCATCACATGACATTCCATGGATTTCGGATCAGTCTTTTATGCGTTCTTCAATATATTGATCAGTTTTACAAACGTTCGGATATACTGGTTATTTAGCAGTCTTTCAATTCGCTGAACTCCGGTTAACTAAAAGAACAAACAAGCTAATCAGATATTCGAATGACATAATCAAGTTAAATTTATTGTCTCTATCTCTAAAAGACTGGATAGTTTTTTCCTATATCATTATCGAGAGGTTCAATATAAGACGGTGGTAATTATAGAAAACACCATTTTAAACATTTAGGTAATTTAATTTAATAAAATGACCGTAAAGAATTACATTTTACAACACAACATATAAAAAATCAATTATTTAATACACGTATCCCTCCTATAACACGCTTATTACGATCTGAGAATAAGTATATTTCGTTTTATACGAGACAAATAATATATAAAATAAAAAAATCAGTATTAAAAAAATGGTTCAGTGATATTTAAACTTTATAAAACCCGTTAAAAATTTATTTCTCTTTAAAGAAAATCAAAATACTATATTTTAATTTCTAGCAATAAAAGATGACTTTAATTAGGTTTTTAATTATTGTAGACAAGTTCAGATATATAAATTGATTTACATATTAGTGAATAATCATTATTTTCAAAAAATCAATAAAAATACATATTCATTTCTTTGATTTTTGCATGTGATTAAATAAACAAAAAAATACTGGAAGAACAAAAAGAATTTAATAAATTCTAAAATTGTGCAAAATCAATATGACAGACGTTCAAATGAAAACTATTGAAAAGTAGAGGTTTTTAATAAAAAATCTCATTGCTTTACGAATTATGGACATTACAAATTATTAGTTTAATCGTTTCTTTATTGTACGGAAATTTTTCTAGTTATAAATAATTTTTGTAAGTATGCTGTGTTATACGAGGGTTTTAAATAAAAATATAACTAAACATTCCACACAAATATAAGTTTTAATTACGTATTTCCATAAATTTCAAAAATGTAACATAAATAATTTTTAATTATTTACGGATAAGTTATGTACGTACAAATATCAACAAAACATTGTGAATAATTATCAATAATTTTAAAATATAAAATTACTCAATAAACCTAGTATAAAAACATAAAATAACCAATTTTGCGTTAAGGATATCGATAGATAAAATCTCGAATAAGATACATTTAAGGTATACTTGTAAAAATACAATATAAAAATATAATATCAATCAAAAATGTACGTACATAAATATATTTTATTATTATTTTGTGCTACGTTTCAAAGTGCATTGTTACAAATATTGGCTATGCCTGACTAACTACAGAGAAATTATACATGTGACACTAATAAAAAATCTTGTAATTATGTTATTATATTTTTTGTGTGAATATCATTTGGATGGATGAGCGGCCAGGATTAAGCATCCCCTGGACTATATTGTATAGAAGACATATCCAGGAATAAGCTGCCAATAGATTAATTTGAGTAAGTGGTTTGTTTTAATCTGAGAAATATTAGTTCGCAGTGGATTGTGGATTGTATTCTGTTCGATGATGACTTGTCTGATTTTATTGAATTTGGGAAAGGAAACTTTTTCTTTTTTCAATCACCATATCGTCGTTATACTGGCAGAAGACGTTAAGTAAAAAAACCTATTTTGAGATTTTTTTAAAAGTTCGAGTCTCTTACATACATTTAACGATAATATGTTAGGCAACTGGAACTATAAATCTTATTGACTTTTTTCCAAAATAAGAATGTATCTAGTAAATCTTAATCTGATCTGCCAAATAATTTTTAGGCGGCTCAATGTGTTTTGTTAATAATACAATATTCAATATCAACTTAATAGGTAGTAACATTTTAATATTCCAGAAAAACTATAAGAAATATGGGTAGTTAAGCTTGTTTTACTAGATAATAGAGCGTGAAAAAATTTATCAAATTGCATTAATAAGTCAAAACGGTAATTTTTTGACTTAACGCCTTTTGCCAGTATACCGAAGATATACCAGCTGGTACTTAAGGTTACAAAGCTATGAAGTAGAAATTGATGATACGCAGCCACCTGTCTGGTAATGCAAAACAAATCTTTATTTGTCTTACTATATAATTAATCATGCTATTTACGGAGCATTATTATTATTATTATTTCTTGGTGGTATTATCATTCATCGTAGTATAAAAAAATTAAACATAATTAGTTTTCAAATTAATTTTGAAAAATCATGAGTGATTTCGACTCATGTATGACTTGTATTGTTTGAATTCATGTGGTTAACAAAAGTGAGAGAAAAAGAAGATGTGAATGTACGCATTTTAAACTGATATATGGAGTTTTAACAATGTTAGTTAGTGATCTCAGTGCAGTGAAAATGTTGATAACTTTGTAGTTATTATTAAAATAAAAGTGTATGCGTATACTATAATTTTTAAAATAGCTACTTCGAAAACCTATAATACGAAAATAATTTTCCAAAAAAAGATGAAAATTTACCATATTAATAAATAGTGTTATCTCTGCTGTTAAGCTCTGCCAAATATCGATGGTCCAGCGCACATATGTGTTAAATGTGAATTTTTCATTTTCGTATCATTGAAAACAAATGCGTATTGGATATTTTGATGGCAGTAAATGAAGTACTACTCAAAACACCTATGTACCATAAAGTATAGTCTTCAGGGATATAAAAAATGTACTCACTTACACCTAAAATCGCACTTAGCATATGTGTGCGCTATGCCATTAGTAAGTTTAAGTTTGTTTAGGTTCACAAATAGGAATAAAAAAGTATGGTGAAATACTGTCAATTGTAAATATGGACAGTGGATCATAGTATATTTATTTTTAATGAAATTAAACAAAAATTTCATATTATGTGGATGAAAACGTAGCTGAGAAACTACATTTTATAAGGCGATATGAAAATATCTGCAGTAAATATGTAAATAGATAAATATTTAAAAAAATATATTCAAACAAATCGAATATTTTCTGCAATTTCATGCTGCACTCAATTTAACTAACATACAATTTACGTCTTGCAATACTTTGACTGATAAATATTAAAAAAATAACTTTAAAGAGCAAGAAATCTTACAAAAAATGAACAAAGACTAAGCATTAGGAAATAAGTAAGCGTATTCTAACATATAAAGTACAACATATTCTATTTCAAAGTATTTCTTAATTGAGATTAAATGATTTAAGACGAATCGTTAAGTGATCATTGAACTTGTTGCTTAATAATAATAATGGGTCCTCATTTCATTGAAATGAATTACAATCCTAAAAGTCAAATAAACAGATTTGAAGCCCTTTTGTATTCTTCTATTTACTCTTAATCTTGCTGGAAAGCCATTATATTTTAATAAGACCAATTTGAAAAGTTTTCATAAAATACTTTAAAAAAATAAAACTCCTTTTTTTATATTATGACAAAAAAGGAAAAAACATCTTAGAATAAGAAATCAATCTTTATTTAAAAATATATATTTTTGACGAGATATTAAACTGTATTGTTAGTTTAGTAAATTTAACTGTAAAATTAGATTTAACGTTTGTTCTCTTACGCAAATAACACATTTCGAGAAATTTTACTATTTTAAAATTCTCTCAAATATATTGATATTAAATCTCGTAAAACGAAGAACAAATTCCGAAATTTTTACGATAGCAATTTTTCTCGTTGAACCGGACAAAACGTTCATACATATTGAACGAAAATATCGTTTGAAGTAAATTAACACCATAGTATAACGAAAGAAGTGAGAATGTTCAGCATTTGTTGATACTGTTGATATTTTTAAATTCTCATTTATGAAAAGTAAGTTATTTTTATTTTTGTACAATATCTTCTGTGTTTGATATAATGAAATTATAATTTTAACGAGTGAATATTTTTAGAAATCTACGAAGATCGCTATAACGGGATTTAAACTGTATTATAATAACTGTATAAGCAAATAAATGTTGTGTTTAACCCGTTTACACAATAATACCATTCTATATACGATAAAGTTACAAAAAAAATAATGTGGAATTAAAATGTTTATATTAATGGGAAAGTTATTAGGTATTCTAAATTCATGTTTTATTGTGTAATATCTGGAGCAAAATTTTAGACATAATTCATTATTGTTCTGAAATCGACAAGTTATAATTTTCAAGTAATTGGCATCTGTTTTGGCTTGTGAACTTTGCGTGAGTGAAGTCTCTTGAGGTAAGCTGGCTGGGCATCTTCTACTGCCCATTGTGAAGGGGCGGTTCTTGGAGCACCTCCGTCGCGCTGAGTCAACCAATACGTTGTCATTGGGCCTTTACCCTGGAAAAAAACATTTTTTTCATTTGGATATCATAATATCGCTATTAAACACATTGCTTATGGGAACTGTCATCACTGACCCGAGTCTGAAGATTGGGAGTCTATAATCTTAGTATACTGATAACTATAATACATAACTAACTAACTATAACTATAACTACATGCCTATAATGAGTAACAGGCATGCTTTTGTTTTTTTTATTGTAATATATCACAGAAAGTTAGAGACTCATTACGGATGATATTATTTTCTGTTACGTATGTAACAAAATGTCCGTAGCAAAAGTGTTCAGAAAAAAATTATTCACACCTTAGTGGTAGGATTTACAATCACAAATTTTAATCTTGAAAATGACTTTCAAATTTCCATGTAAAGAAAACGTCAACAATCTTTGTTATTTTTCAAATTACTAATAAAAATATAATGTCAAATACATTTTAATATAGTTGCTTAAAATATTTATAAATTATATGTCTAGAACTTATTCGTGATTCATAAAACAAACAATATATGTATTATGTTCATAATAAGTACCGTATTTTATAAATATTTGTAAAAATGTAAAGACATTTTTAATTTTAAACAAGTAAACAGGTCTTTTTTAAATATATTTAAAAATAAGTATTTAAAACTGTGATTTTACTTCAATGTGATGACTTTCCACTATGAATTCATAATAAATAAATAAAATATATATATATTCTACTTATTGACATCTAAATTCATCATAGGTACGTCATAAAAATGATGCAACAACCAAATGAAATAAGGGTTTCATTTGGTCAAATACTTTCTATATCAAAATAGATTTCTATGTGATTTGCTCAAAAGGCTTCACAATAAAAGGAGTATTTTAATTAGGGTGCTGCTAAATATATATTAAAAAAAAAAACGCAATATTTTTACAGGTCATGACTTATTTAATAATTCAAATTAAAAAATAAATGAATTTTATGCTAATACGGTTATAAAAATACTCCGAAAACAGATTGCCCTTCTTTCAAATTTACGAGACGTTTTATTAAATGCGAAACGCAAAAAGAGAAAAGGCGTCTATTGTTCGAGAGACGAAAATAAAAGTATTTTAACTCAAAACATTTTTATAACAAGAATTAATTATGCAGTATTCTGTAGTGCACAGGGCACTTAATGCTACTGACAAATAGCTATGAAATAATCTATTCTATTCAGTAGACACTCGGCACCCCGGAAAGAGATGGGCGAATAGCGCACGTTGTGTTTTAAATATAAATTCTATGTTCGCTTTAAGCTCCGGAAAATATTTTCTTGGTAGTTATTTTTAAGAGTAATTGTTGTTGATTATTATCATATATAATTATATAAGATTCATGTCCTGTATACAGATAACAATGAATAAATATTTGAAAAAAATTGTGCCCAGCACGGGATTTGACCCTCAACTTTTGGATGTGCTGTGCACTGATGTAAAGAGAGTGAATATTTACATGTTGTTTTATTCATATGACAGACAGCATATAAATATAAGCATGTTTTGAAACGTTTCAATGCAAAATATATTCATAAAATACCTTAAGTTAAAAATTGTATATTCCGTTTAAAAATATATTACGTATTAGTATGTTATCGTTACTTATATCATGAATAAGTTAGAACTTTATATAACAAAATGTAATCGCTTGCTTTTAAAAATACTCATAAGCAACGTGCTTCCCTATTTCTTTATTTATTATGTGTACGGCTCAACAACTTATATGTGCAAAAAAAAGATTTGAGTGAGTAAATATGCATATTCATGCATATATATAAAATTGAGTAGTAAACATAATGTACCACGAAATCATAAATTATATAACTAACGAAGTCTTTATTAGAATTAACATAATACGAGTAAGTATATAGTGTTTTTATGTTCCACAGACATTTTAAAGAAAAAAACTTGAGCACCCATCATAACATATATTAACATATTTAACAGCGTAAAAAAATGGTAACGAGTTTCTTTCTTTGAGATATGTGCGCAAGATGGAAACATGTGTGTGGACAATTTTTAATAAATGTGCGACCGCACACGCGCACATCTTAAAGGGAAAATTGTACAATAGTAAAAAGCATTTGATTACGACGACAAGTTATTTACATAAAAATATATTTTTGTTATTTTGTTTAAAAGCTTTACGATCATTTTGATAAAGAGCACTTTTACGGCCTAGTAGATACGAAAAAAATGTATATGATATATAAAAAAATCACAAAGTAAATATGTATTTTTAAGTGGTTATTTAAAGTTTGGCGTACCCTGTAAAACATATTCATTAGCTTTAAGTTAAGGAAACAGAAAGTATAATACGATATAATATTTTGAATTTATGAAATATAGTTTTTGAATAAATTAAATTATTATTTACATTAAGTGGAACATTGAGAAGAGATATAAATATATTATTGTGATTAATGTAAAGTTTACGGATGACAATAGCTCTGATGAATGAATTATAAATAGAGATATCTTTATTTATTGATACACTGACAAGATTGATAACGATAAGAAAACAAAATGATTATTGATCGAAAAATATACAAATCTAATTATATACAACCTTTACGTGTACTAAGCCTCTTCTTTCCATTCTAAAGCCACCCGCTGCCTCTAAAGCACACTTCATCTCTTCACTTATATGGATTCGTAAAGCTGGAAATAAAATAAATAAATTAATGTAATAATAATATAAATTGATTACAATTTATAAACAAATATGATTATGCATTTGAATGGATTAATTAATCGCTTAAGATACAATCACGGGACAAAAATATTTCATACGTTTAAAGAAGTTTGAGGTAAAAGACAAACAACTTTTCCGTTTTATAATATAATATTACATAGCTTAAACAATATCACACCGGGCACACATTTGATTTAATATTGATAAAAAATATATACCACAATAAAGAAAATATAATCGTATACATGTACATCTGGGCATACTTTGTATATATTATGAGATTTCTAATGTAGTGAGAATAGGAACTAGTAAATCGATACATTGTTTATACCAACTACTTTAGTCTTAAGAGTTATAATATGTAACTAGCTATGAACGTGGTTCAATTGTGTATTATATACGTAGGTCAAGCCAAAGAAGAGTGAGTCATAAACAATAAACATTTTGATAATGCAATGGCTAATAGAGTTTATTGTTTTTCTGAGATGCGAAATCTTTTCGTGTTAATTTTTTTTACTTCGTGTAAGAAGAAAATAATAAAAAAACTTTCTTTGAATGTTGAAGAATGTCAAAATACTCTCCTAAATAAAATGATGAAGTGTATCATATCTAAGGTAATTTTAGATTTGTTTGTCAATGCAGGAGTGTCATCTTTTCAATTGAACCGCTATGGTTTATATGATGCCAAAATTTCTGGGTCGTCCTCGTTAGGCTAGTTGGTAACGCGTACGTCTATCAAGCAAAAATCTCGGGTTCAAAGCCCGTGCTGGATGCAAAATTTTTCAATTTCATTTGTATTGTAGCCAGGGAAAATAATTGACACTTATTAGTCGTTAAAAAGTGTAAAAACAATCTTCAAATTGTGAAGATCCATATGCTTTGTTTCGGAGCGGATATGGTTAAAGGAAAAAAAAAGAAATTACTAAAGTGTATCGAATTAAGATATTATCATGAAACAGTGTGCCATTTTATTGGGTATGGAGATCAACAAAGCGGTGTTAATTAACTTCATTCCTTTACTCATCAACCGTACCTTCTCCAGTAGATTCCATACGGCTTGCAGTGTTGACTGTGTCTCCAAAGAGGCAATACCTTGGCATTTTAGATCCAACCACGCCAGCTACACAGGGGCCAGTGTGAAGACCACATCGCATACGGAGCGGCTCTCCCGGACGGTGAGGAGCTCGGCATCTTCCACTCGCTTCGAGCAGCTCTAGAGCCATGCATGCTATCTCGGCAGCGTGTTTGTCACCTGGAATGTAATACGATATAATCTCATTTTTTTTGGTTAAGTTGACCGAGAAAAAGAATTTCTTTTACAGCGGAGGTCACCAAATAGTTTTTGAGAATCGGACAGCATCTAAATTCTAAAAATATTGGTGAGCGGATAAAAATATTTTTATTTGATTCCTATTAAAGATATGCGTATAAAATGTGAAAAAATATGATTTTATAACCCTTAAGTAATTTGAACTCTTATATATATTTTGAGAATCCATGAGAATTTTTATCTACTGTTCATAATAATATAATCGACATAAGACACATTAAACAAACATAAAATGAAATTCGAAATATGAGTTTGTCTTGTCTTTTTAATAAAAAATCAAAGTATTGACAGCATTTTATCAAAGAAACAGCAAATTGAGTTATTTACAAAGAATTTTCATTACTATTTTAAAATTATTTTATTGTTCTTGGAAAGGTGTCCAAACCAAATAAAATATTTAATTGTCAGCTAAAACACCGAGCAAACGCCAAAATTCAGGTTAACTTTTTAAACAGGTCACCATAATAGAAACTAACGAAACTCAATTAGCGTGTATAACTGAATATGTGATACGCGATGTTGCAAAAATGTTAAATACCAATAGAGATAACATATACACATATACTCTGAGATGGAGCACGTGGGAGACGTTTTATTTTACACATTTTGAAAGTGACAAATTATTAATTCAAAACAATCACAAAATGACGAAATTAACCTTTTCAGGGGTGAGTTTTTTAATTACGGTTGGATAAAAGTTTGTTCATTATTCTTGCTTTAAATTTTAAATTTTAATGATTATATAAAATACTATTGTTGTATAATATTTATTTGATGTATTAATAATATATAAGGGTATTTTATTGCTTGGTGCTTGACGTACATATACGCCTATACTTATTCAAAGCGAATTTTGAGAGGACACATATGCGCGCCCATACTCCTGGATAGGTTAAAATTATGAAATACTCATACAATATTAAATATAAATATCGTACACAAGATTTAAAAAATCAACAATTGAAACATTTTTGAAACATTAAAATGTTTTGAACACAATCAGAAAATATATTATTTAGTAGTTGAAGAAATCGTCCAAACGAGCTTAAAAGAATACGAGTATGTCATCGAAAAATAATTCGCAGAACAAAACCCATTTAAAACCACAATTTCTTATATGGAAGATGTCGGCACTAGAAATAATAATATAGTCATTGGTCTCCGCATTCTTGCAAGTACTAGAAAGTTAGTTCTACATTTTGGGGTAAAAAACTGATATTATTGGTTGCTTATAAAGTTATCGGGCACATACAGATTAATATTTATCAAAATGACAACGCATGAGTGAAATAAACGCACTGTTAAAAAAAGACTTTTCACAAAAAGACGAATCATAATGTATTTAAAAAACGGAAATAGGTCGTGAGTGCGAAGGCAAAGTCGAAGACACTCGTATTTTTGCACCGAGGCTCAGCGATTCGGTATCTTCAGGCTAACTGTTTATCTGTTTTAAGTGAAAGAAAACTCTTAGGATGATAAATATGAATACTGATACTTTGTGTAGTTTTTAAGGACAATTAAAAATTATTTAGAGTGTTTTTATTATAGTTTTAATTTTTGTAAGATAGTAAGAGAAACTTACCATTTTTTACCGGAAGACCAGACGCCACCATATATGAGTCGCCAATTGTTTCCACTTTATAGACGTCATAGCATTCGATTCTTGAATCAAAAAGTCGGTATATTGAGTTGAGAAAGGTAACAACCTGAAAATATATATACCTTTATCAATCGAAAAGTTTGCATAAAATATTTATATTAATTGTATACCTGAAAGCTAAGATGCATTAGGAAAATTTAAAAAGGTTTTGGAAAAATTGTTCTCAATTGAACTATCTGAATTAAGAGTTATTATTAAAATTGTACTTGAATAAAGGTAGCGAATTGTTCGTATTAAAAAAACATTTCTTTTGAAACCAAATGCTCTAATTTGCTCCCTGTAATAAATGGGTGAGCATTGAGTTTTTTTTATTATATAATCAGATTATTTATTTATAATACATTTGAAAATACTGAAGTGGACTTTTTTGTTTAGAAAAATTTTTTTGATTATTGATAGAGAAAAAGTTATTTTGAAAGAAACAAGAAGTTATTTTTTTATTTACTAATATACATGTACAATGGACAAATTTATAAATGTTAATTTAATATCCGTAAAATTGGTAACAATTTTAAAATTTTCGACAATCCTTTTTTATTTATGTGAAAATCGTAAATGCATCTTTTAACGATGCGTACATGAAAATTGTCGATCTGTATTGTATGA
>JAPMAE010005840.1:0-12859 GCA_036584705.1 Rhyacophila sp. 25_7
CACTGCATCTGGCGTAATTTTTGTATGACTAATTATTCAAAGTTTTATCATCATCTATTAAAAATATTTGATTTATGATGACAATTATAATATTGCTTTTGTCTCAAACCTTTGGAGACTAATGAACTGGACGTAACACATAAATCGCACTCCTATTTTAATGTGGAAATGCAAATGGAGATGCAAAGTGTGAATAGACGCATGCCGAGTCATTTTTTTGTATTTACCCAACAGTTCAAACAGTCGCACAAAAGTAAAGACTCGATTGAACTATAATATAATTCTACCGTTTATTATGAAGCGTCTATAATGTTATTGACAATTATGAACTAACGCTCTTGTATCTGAGAGGACAGCGCATCAAACGTGATTTCAAATTCCGTAGTCAAGAAAAAATAACGATGAAAATTTATATTTTTTTATGTATATATTAATTGTTTGTAGTATCCTGAATGCGGCCTTTTAGCATGAAAAGGTTTTCCAAGGCTGGAATAGACTGTCGACTTAAGATAGTTGCTAAACGACTGTGTTGCCAAGCTCAGAAAGAAGTACAGCCCACTACAATTGATTTTTTTATGAGATTAACTAACAAATTATTAAAAAAAACACATTGAAACATTTTTAAAAGTAAAAATGTCTCAATGGCAGCCAAAGTAAGGCGACTAATTTCGTTCAATCTGCAAGCATAAATTCGAATCACTTTCACTGACAGTCTGACCGACTTACGGATGCTAGCTAGTACGCAAGCGCGGTTGAATAATGAATCTATCACCTAGTTTGTTGTACAAATTAATACAAAGACACACTGCAATTGTATTTGTTTTTAATAGAAAAAAGCACCTTGAAAATATTAAGTTCTGCAAAAATTTTGCGGTTACCTTTATTACAGAAAATGCTCATACATTTATTGCTTAACAAACTAAATAAAATCTCTCAAAAACCATTCATATTTTGAATTCGTGTGTTGATATAAAGTTTTCATTAAAAAAAACTAGCGATGTTTAATTGCATTCGTCGATGTACTGGCAAAAGGCGCTAAGTCGGGTAAAAATGACCCTTTTGACTCAATAGTGCAGTTTAGTAGATTTTCGTACGCTATATCTGGTAAAACAAGCTTAGCCATTCTTTGTATTTTTTTTGTAATATTGAAATATTATTACTTATCAAGTCGACATTCAATATTTTATTTGTAGCAAAACACATTAAATCGACTAAAGATTATTTGGATCATCAGATTAAATGTTTCTAGGTATATTCTAATTATGGCAAAACACAGTCCTAGTTGCCCTAATATAATTATTATCGTTAAATGTATGTAAGAGAATCAAACTTTGAAAATCAATTTTCACAAAAAAGTCTTTTTTGACCTAACGCCTTTTGCCAGTATACTGACGATATATTTTTTTTAACCTGCCAGCATTGTCAATTTTTTATCTTAATTTCGAAAGTCACGATGGACTTTTTACGCGTGCCCAATTTCAAACAAGACAATATAGTATTAGAAGTCATCAATCATTCATCATTAACAAATACTTAAAAGATGTATATATATTTAAGTAATTACAAAAAATATTAAATTACGTGAACTGTTAACCGCTTTTAGGGTGTTAAGTGTTTTTTTTTTATTGAAATGCTAATTATTAAATATATTTATCCATGTTTTCATTTACATAGCAAAGTCTGCGTATTGTAGCTAATTTATTATGATAATAAATATATTGTTTTAAATAAAATTAATACAATCACACAGAAAATGTAAATAAAAAAAAAACAATGTTTATTCTTCGCAATACCACACTACGCAGAAAAATATTTACTCTTAAATCAGGTGCACATCAATTTTATTTATTGATCTATCTTTATTTTAATACAAAGGTATAATTATTAAACCCGGCCAATAGTAATATATAATTCGATAATCTTAGATTCTTTTTCAGGGCTGTCGAATCGGTGTTGTCAAATATTATGCATTCAATAGATGTATGTCTTTTGTTTACTTACAACGTCTGATTTTGACTATCACGTGACGAAGTATTAAATAATATAAATAGTTTCACCGATTCATTCACAGAGTGAAGAAAGGCGAAAAACGCGGTGCAAAGCCGCCAAAGCGTTATCTATTTCGAGCGCGACTAGCACGCCGTGTATCACGAAGCTGACTGTCTCTATTGGAACGCGAGAAATTTCTTACAAGAACATGCGAGGTTATTTTTGTGGAACTGTGCGATTAAGATGTGCCGATCTATTCTTGTGGAATCGCGATAAGACTTACAACTATTATAGAATGTACGGAACATATGAACTTCTATATAAAGAAATGTATCTGAGCTATAAGACTAAACTCTTTTATGTGCTTTTGTATAATAGAATTGAGTGAAATATAACAATTTGCAAGTTAAATAAGGTTATTATGTATGAAATATTACGTTCGTTTTTCATTTCGCCACTCTTATGTTATACGTAAATGTATTTTTTTATGTTTTTAATTACAGTTCTGATGATACTTCAAAATGCATAATAAATTCTGATGTAGGGAACTTCATTGGATCGTAAAAGACGATACGTTATACTGAAATTTTGTAATATCGAATAAAGAAGAAATTGTGCAAAAGAAAAAATACTCATATTTATAAATAGTATAAAAACAATATCAACGCGTACTGATGTTATTGATTTGATGTTAGACTCAAACGATTACTTCATTAAAACGATTTTTCGTCCAATTCCACAAAAATAGTGGTTATTATAAATAATGAACCGTATTAATAAGATTTTGCCTCTATATATTTATATAAAGTCAACGATTTTCATTTGACTCTGACAATATATTTAATCCTTAGGTAGTTTGGCGAATAGATGGATATGCTGTGATCAAAAAATAAGTATATATAACAATCGTATCAGTGAATCATAGAAGGTAGCAATTCTCCAAAAGTATTAACCTTTTTCCGCATTGTGACGTCGACAGCTATTCGGTACTGTTACAACAACGATATATCGTTGTTAGCAGTCATACTGTTAATATTTATTGTATGAAGCCTACTGAAAGCTTTAGAATTTATTAATTTCATTCTAGAAGAAAACTATAATAGTCAAAACTTTGTATATGTTTGCTGTTTTAAATTCGTTCTTCTGTATAAATAGATAACCTGCAAACAATTAAATGATATTAAATGCTTGGTGTATATTAGTTTAACAAAAGCTTCATGAAAGTTTAGATTCAATTACGATCAACAAACTTTAAAATAAATGTCAAAAACATAATATTAAAGTCAAAAGCAATTAATTATAATAAACAAAGTATTTTAAACAAACAACTTCTAATTTTAGCTTAATGTTAAGTGAAGACAGCTTTTGGCAATACATGCCTGATGTGGTTCAAAATTGTTTATTTTCACGACTAAATAAATATAATTATACAGGCATAATACTATATGTTTAGATTAACAAACTATAGTCTATATTTATGCGATACGTGGTCGAATCCTGTGTCGAAATATACTTTCACTTTATTCCTTCACAATAAAAAAATGAGTTTTCTTTTAACAATTTTTAACATAATATAATAAGAAATATTTTAATATCGCAATGGTATGTTCTGTATATATTACATATATACAATAATATAATCAAAATATAATAAGTATTCAATCTTTTATGTCATGACATTTGATTAAAACATGTCCGTAGATAAAGAACACCTGTCAGTTTGACGTTTAATAGTTCTGAAATTAGCCGCAAGAAACTATCGAACAGTGTGCCGCGCACGAAATCACCTAGCTTATATTAATACATTTTTTATCTATAAGATATGCATAATGATTATTATGCCATTTAAAATGTGATAATGGCATAACAATTTATGCGACCTTTGGTTAAAAGTGTTATTCAAAATATTATGTTACGGATGTTTAATGATACATTGAAACGACACTGATAATAAACTATCTTGCGCAACAAGTCCACATTCAAAAACAATGTCACGCATATTATAATATGCTGTCTACACACTAGAATGTATTTATTTATACAGAAGATAGGAATCTTCATTGTATACTTTTAAGCGGATTTTATAATATTTTGGCGATGTTTATTGATGATAACGATAATTGTACCGAAAAATTATTGTAATTAATAATGAAAACAGATTACAACGTACATTAAAATGGTACATTGGATAAACCATGGGCGTATAGATTATTAGATGCAGCAATTGTTTTAATTGACACATTAACATTGCCATATAAAATATTGGTGTTGCAAACTACAAATTCTTCAAATCCATAAATAGTTTTACATTTTCGCATAACGTTGATATAATTAATTATCAATCGTTTAGTTTTACTGTAAAACAATGTAGAGTAGATTGAAAATGAACAGACGAAGTGGTATTTTTTAATAATATATTTGTGAAAATAAGTATTAAAACTGTGTTATTATAGCAATAAAATTGCATTTCATACAAAATTGACAGTAGAGAAAATTAATTATTTTAGTACTGAGTAATGTTTCAACATTTGTCTGATATTTGTAAAAATTACTTATACTGATAGCAGCATTGTTATGAAGCGTGCTTCAGGTGTAATGGATAAAAAGATTTTTTTTTATTATTTAGTATATTTTAACTTTACACAGCAGGTATTTTTATGGGGAGAAAAAAAATATTAAAAAGGATACGTGTGTTGTTTTATTTTTATTAAAACCAGATATGGTATAAATAATGCCAATAATCGTTGAAGCGTAGTTTATTTAACGCGAAAAAATTAATAAACCATATAAAACAAAATGCTCGAACGATAATGTTTATTATTAATTCGTAAACTACTTTTAGTTTCAGTTACGACCGGTTTGTGCCAAATAAAATAAATTACACTTTTGATTGTGTGTTTGAACAAACCTGTTGTGAAGCGACAAACAGCGGCCGAGAGTGGAAATTTACTGTCGCGTACTCGGTAATTCACAATCTAACATCAGTTCATTAGTTATGTGGAATTAAATTATCGAAAAAAAAAAACACCAGCATATTAAAATAATAATTACGTTAGATAATACTTGCTTAACAAAAAAAATGTCACACATACTCGTACAAACGATGAAAAACAAAACAATAAAAACGCATTTAATTTATTTAATTTCATTTATATTTTATCTTTTTTATCGTGTTCTAATAATGAAATTGTTTATGAGATTCTTAATTTTAAAATTATATAGAAAAATAATTATTAGAAATAATACTTAACTTTTGTATAAATCTAAAAATCTATGTATATATTTTATATAACGAACAGTTATTTTCAATTAAGTATGATCAGGTGTTCATGTTTAATGATAATAAGCTGAACGATAATGAGAACTTGACAACAATGCAATCAAAGAATATGAAAGAATAGAATATATATAGACGATAAAATTTTAGATAAACATTCGTTACTATGTATGGTGGATTTTTTATACTTTCAATAAAAAGAAAAGATTATTTATAATACACTATCAAAAGATTAAGTGTCGTGTATAACACGAGAACAAAAAATACGAAATACTCGTAAAAATTACAATTAAATAAAATAATTACATATCATAACTTAAAGACGTGACGTACGGAATTATTCATACTCGTATATCACAGTCACGATAAACTACATACAACAAGAATTGCCTGTTTGTCACTAATTTACTGAACCTAGTATATAACCTAATATACGGAAATAGCCGTTCTTTTTAAAACCCCGGATACGTGTCACAAATTTCGACCTAGCGATCGGGGCGCTAATCTTTGTTTGACGGTAACTCTTGAAATTAGGCATAGATTACTAACGTGCCGTATTTGACAATTCTAGAGATTTCGCGTATTTTATATCATTGACAGGGGAGCTGGGCGAAAATTGGCGATCACAACTGATAAATTCGGTTAAGAAAGTGTAATATGTACTGGATTTAAGTGTACATACGATTTGCCAGTGTTAACAAATGAACTATTTTCAGTGTAACCTCACCTACTCTAGACAAATTTTATAAAATGTACACAAAAATGAGTGATTTTTTATTATCATAGTCATACTTATTATTCGTGTTATTATGGATTTTATTCGCAATTCTGACATTTTAAAACTGAAAAAATACCACAGTGAAGTTGTCAACAACGTACAGATGTAACATAAAGGATTGTGTACCTCTAATAAAACACGCACATTATATCATACAATAATATTGTCATTAATAAACTCATACAATATGGAAAATGATTAATCGCAGTTCATTTAAAATAGACAATGTATCAAACATTGATATATTAGTTGACCGTGACAAATTTGCTATTCTGACACACAACTTATAAAACCATACAAGTTTGAAATATCGTCACTGGGAAACGTAAGGTATCTCTTATATCGATTTTAACTTTTATCACAATAATAACACGCGCAATGAGAAACAACTGATCACTGAAATTCAATATTGGAATTGAAAAGCGTGGCATTTTTGTTTTATAACTAATTCTATCATTTAAATAAAGGATACAACTATCATGTTTGAATATGTGTCACTAATTCTATTGTTTACTTACTAATCTGACAAAATACAACGTAATCGTATTTTCTCATAACTTGTATTTTATATTTTTGTTAAATTATGAAACAAAGTATTAAAAGGAATATAAATCGTTTTATTTACTACAAGTCTTTGGAGAAACGCCATCATACTGAAATAATAACACAGTTTTTATATGTACTCGTTTAAACAAAATATATATTTTTAAATTAGTCTATTTTAACATTTCAATTGAAATAATAACAACAAAAATAAGACTTGATATTATGGTGAAATTACATCCATATTATCGTTGCTAGAACTTAAATATGTATTTTGTTCAAAATTTATTGACTTGAAAATGAGTATTCATTTATACATGCAATTTATTGAAGTATTAATGAATATTAAAAAGATAATTCTGAAAAATATATTTTTAAACATAAAGACCACTTGAAAATATCATCTCAAAAGAAATGTTCTTTTTTTATTATATTTTGTGGAAATAAGTATATAGAATCGCGTCATTATTTCAATAGTATTAATGGCTCAAGAAACGTTTATTGAATAAAACTTCTGCAATTTAAAAATAAATGTATTTGATAAAAATATTACATATTTAATAGTTTATTATTTGCTAAGTAATTAAAATAATAAAAAAAAAACGTCTGTTATTTCAAAACCAAAAAATAGATAAAAGTGTGCTTACGTATTTTTGTTAAAAAACGTTTTAAGAGCCGTTATGTTATACAGGAACGTGTTTAATTTGTTATCACATCGAAATGGTAACGCCTGCAAAAACTACACTTGCAAAGTTGCAAATTACATTCGTAAATCCGTTACGTTGCAACAATTTATCTAAGTACATGAAAATGTTATAAGAAAAACGAATTCCAATGCAGTCGTGATAAGTCAAAGATTCCGTACACACTCATGTCAAAGGGTCAGAGATTAATGCAAGTTTATAATTCGAAAATATCGGATAAGCATATTCCATATTTATAAATATGTGGTGCAAAGTTTATCATCAATGGCTTACCTACGCTGCGTAACATTAAATGCATGTTATTACGTAAAAATTAAGGAAAATCAATGAAAAATCATTATTTTATTCACATACAATCGCAAAAGGTTACATTTCGATTTAATAATACGTGTATGTTGTTACAGGAAGTTAGTACATATATTAATTACGCTAATCGTTGCACAGTTACTGTTGCCAATTGCAATTGGTCAACGAAAGACGACTTGCGATAAAAAATCGCGAAATAAAGACTCGATGATACAAAGAATAGCACCTTTCACGTTAATTTTTCGTTTCTGTTAGTACTTACGAATACTGCCAAGTCAACTAGAAGACATAACAAATTTTATCACCCAATTTCCCAAGAAAATAAAATGTAGAACACTTAGCCTTCAAGTAAAGACAATGATTTGGTTTTAAAATCATGTAGTTCAGAGAAAATATTACTTTTACATTACGATGCACTCATGACAATACTTTTCACGATTTTGATTTTGTAAGTAAACTTACATATTTTTTTCTTTAATACTATAAAAAAAATGCACAGAAAATAAATATATATATTTGCAAATAGCATTTTACATGTCTGTAAATTATAGACTTACAATTTATTTGCACAATTTCTTCAAATTAATATTTTTTTCGTTTTTTTATGTATAAAATATTGAATATTGTTGTTTGCTTAATTAATGTAAATTAAATAATTTAAAAGTAATTGTTCAACCAACCTAATATTTCACTCTCCTTCTAGTTAAAATTTAACACAAAAAAAACAAATCGTTGCAATTTGATACGTTTTGGAGTAGTCTTATTTTTTTTACACAGAAAATATGATTTTTTTGTATTATAAAATGCAGAATTTGTGTCACCCGTTCCGTACAACAATACTGTCGCGTGGTCGCGAATTACCGCCCGCTTGATAATAGGGGGTTAATTGTAGTGGATAAAGGACGCGGCTAAACTGTGCGTGCGGCTCACGCGGCGACCGGTCGAGGACTGCCGTAGCGGCGGACAGTGTTGCCAGGCGAGCGGGGCGGAATTTAGTGAAAGGCGTCTAGCGTCGTGACGTCACGGCCGACGTGCGGCAACGGGTCATGCCTGCGCTCCGCTCTGCCTGTTGCGGGGCCCCGAATTTAATCTATCTATTGCCGAGCGTATTTCATTATGTCCCCCGCTGCAATAAATTATCAATAATATTAAGCTGTCTTTTCAGCACCAACCACGTAAAGACATTTTATATACAGTCCAACTTAGAATTTTCGACAGCAACACAATCTACTTGAATTATTATTTTTATTATAAGAATCCAATATATCCGGTTAAAATATCAATACATTAAAGAAGAAAGAGGAGATCAAGAGAATGAATCTCGTGATGTTGTACAAATACCTACTAAATATAGGCTAAATACCGTTATAGAGAATATTAAAATACCGTAAAAATATCCTTGTACTAAATACTCAAATATAGAAAAAAATGTTCAAAACTACAACATTTGTCCTACTGTGTATATATGAGTACAGCATGACCTCGTTTAGCGATTAGGATGCGTTCCTGGACGACAGAATGGTAAATGAAACAGCGTTAAACGAGGTCATTTTAATACTAGAGTAAAAGATGATTTGCCACCTTTTGCTGGTTGGTTAGTGTTCGGTAATAATCGTATTATTTTCGAATCTTAATTAATCAGCGTAAATTTGGAATGTTGTAGGCTTTGGGCGGATTGCTTTATATCGAATAAGCATTAATCGAGAACGCTCAAAACGAAATCTTCGTGATATAAACAATATCAATACGTGCTTAATATACTCGTGCATATTTTTATGTTTTAGGTATATTTACATGTTCAGTTCGTAAAAATGAAATTTTGTTTTGTTCAATTTATACGACGTTTTGCAAGAAAAGAAAATCGATATTGCACAATGTTATGTGCAATTAATTACAACGGTATTTAACCTGTATATATGTACCTGCCAAATCTACAAACGATGGTAATCTCATATAATATAATATTGACGAGTAAATAAATAATATACAGAAACGCCTGATTCTCATTTAAAAAGTACTACGATGTACAAACTCCAAAAAACAGTATAAATATATTTCTTAAAGCAGTGTCTATTGATCTAGTATATATATTTAATTTTTTATGTTACAAAAGAAAACAATTATTATAGTTAATAATGTATATATTCTATTTATTGTGGAATTCTAGGCGTAAAATATATACTTTGGCGCTAACCGTGGTTTCCTTTAAAAAAATGTTGCCAAAATAAAGGAACATTCGCTAATCAAGGTTACTCATATTATTTCATCTACCCCAGTAAACTTAAAGTTGTCATTAGAACAAATTAATACTATAGGTGCGGTAGAACCAATTAAGTGGATAGGAGGGGTCAATGCTCGGGCGGTGTTGTGGGAAGTCAGGTATACGTGGTCTTCCTATGTTCTGTCAGTGACCCAATTTAAATGTGCAACATAGTTTGAACTGGAGGGTTCATAGAGGCTTTGTCGTACATGCGTATTTTGAAAACAACTGATCTATGATTGCAACGCCGTTCAATATACCTCGCAAGAATGCCGTTTCAAATGCGGGCACAATTCGGTCATGTATTAGGCAGTTTGATAAAACAGTTAGCACACTTAGAAGATATACGCATGGCCAACGCTGCATATCAAAGCTAAGGAAGCAAATTATTGAAGAAATTAACAACCTCGCAATATAAGAGTATGTGAATGTTCTCTACAAAACTTTAGAGATCGTCTCTAACAGTATATTGCTGTTAATGCCTGCAATCTTTATGACATTATTTTCAACACTTAATGATTATTAATAATATGTACCGCTGACTTTGCAAATAACAGCATTTTCTCTATATTCACTTCGATTACTTTTTATAATTCCTCAAAACTGTTTAATCGGTTCTTTCGCACTATGTACATATATAGAAAATGTATTCATAGTTAGTATTCATTAATGATTGATGAAATTTCATTAATAAATGTTTAATATTTTATAAACTGCCAAGACTTTTATATTTGTTGTGGCAATACATGACAATCGTATCCAACGACATTACCTAATAGAATCAATATGCACAAAAATTCACTGGCTGTACTCGTACAACAAAGATTTAATTTTACTTGGTTAAATATTTTCAGGTAACATTCGTCACGTAATTGTTTTTTTTGAACCATTTAACGTAAATATTCAAAAGTCAGCCTTAATTTATTTTCGTAGCTGAACTAGACAAAAATTAATATTTGACTGTGTCATCTAAATAAAGATATTGTATTTCAACTTTTAACCTCTCCAAAGTGAGTTTTTTAATTACGGTTGCACAATGAGTTGAAAGTTTTTTCATTAATCTATTTATATAGCTTTAAATTTTTAATTTTAATAAATTTATGCAATAATTTTGTTGTATAATGTTTATTTGACGTATAAATAATATATACTAGTATTTTATTTCTCGGTGCTATACGTACATATACTTTACTTCTTCATAGCTAATTTAGAGCGGACGCATGTACGCGTCCATACTCTGGACAGGTTAAATAACTCTCATTCTATCGATAGTAAAACAAATCTATCGAGTGCAACTTTATACTAATTTTTTATACAGCTAATAAAATATATCACTTTAATATACTGATGTACCTTAAAAGTTTTATTTCGATATTTTCAGTTAATGGTAAAACTAGTATATACACTGTAAATTATTTTTTTAATATCAAGTAATTATTTTCAAACACAGCTCACTACAAAAAACAATTGCGTGGAAATAGATGAAAAGCCATAATTTAACGCCCTCGTCGGGGAATGGATAACGCGTCCGACTCACGAACCGAGGTCTAGGGCTCGAATCCCGTAGCTGGCAAAAATCGCACAGGTTTTTTCCAATGTTTTTGAAACCAAGACATGGACCAAATTGGTTGGGCTAATAACTGACCATTATTACTCGTAAAAAATCAAAACAATCTTCAAATTGTGGAGATTCATATGCTTTGTTCCGAAGCGAATATGGTTAAAAAAAGAAACAAAAATATATTTGTCAATAGTAAATACAGCTGGATTTTGTGGTGATGTTAAGTGGTTTCTATAAGCTGAATTCTTACTTTTAAAATAATATTTTAATGTAATTTATTAAGTATTTTTTTTCTTTTAATTATGTCCGCTCGAAAACGAAGCATATGGATCTCCACAATGTGAAGAGTTTTTTGACAGTTTTTCCAAGTAATGATCGTCAACTGTTAGCTCAACAATTTCGGGTTCGTGTCCTAGCTACAATACAAATGAATAAACATTTGTAAAATTTGCGACAAGTATGAGCCTCGAACCCGTGACCCTCGACTCGCGAGTTGGATGCCACTATCCACTCACCCACGAGGACGATTAATATTAAGTATACGTACACATTTTTTTCTCTATATAAATTTTAAAGGAAATGGAACTTCCTATTTACAAGGAAGAAACACGAAAAAAGATGCGGATCGATATCGCCCAAATAAATGTAAAACACAATCGTGAATATACACATAGCTATATGCAGTCTTCGACCTCTAAACTTTAAGAACCGAGGGAGGTTTGTGGGTGGTTGACTGAAATATAAGGGTACAGAAATAGAGTAAGAGGCACCTACCTATCATTCACAAGCGTCGTCCGCCCACGTCGAAACCAGCCTACCGAGCACTGGGGGTGGTCTTTCAACCCTCAGTAGTATGGGATACTACGCAGTCGAGTAAAGCCTCGACGTTTTTACCATAGAGAAACTGCGCGGTAAATTTTGAAATTGGAAATACACTTGTGACTGTGTTTTGTTTTGACTTTGTATGAGAAATAACTGTTTCTTATTTTTACATCATTTGTTTGAGAAACTTTTTTTTAAAATTCAAAGCATTAGTTGATACTATATTTTAATGACAAGTTATTGAAATAAAAAGTATATTAAATGATTAAGTGCCAGAAGTGAGATAACAACTTTCGCGCAACTTACGAGTGAAACGTAATTTGCTAGATAAATTTGAATATTTTGGTTAATTTTCAATACAAAAATGCAGAGATACGACTATAATATAATTATTAAAAACAAAGTCATGACATAGATACATTCAATAGACTTTTAAAATAAATATAAAGGTTCTGTGTTTACTTACAAAATTCACAGCTTGCCAGGTTGTAACATTATGCCTGGCACAGAAAAAATCAACTACTTTACCATTAAATTAACTATGAAATGAGGGGTGTAGTGTATAAAGTTGGTAACCCACACTTAGGTAGAATTACATTTTATTCGATTTTTATCTTAT
>JAPMAE010005841.1:0-10284 GCA_036584705.1 Rhyacophila sp. 25_7
CACACACACTTTGTTTTATTTAAATTTAAAGATAGGAAGCGCTGAATGAAAGACCCTATATAATGAACAGCGAAGAATGAAAATAATATATTTTTTACAATTGATTGAAGGCACAGACGGTTTCATCAAACGGATAAGTCATGGCCACTATTTTTCACCGATTTTATGAAGAACGATTAAAGAATAGTGTTAAATATGTTTCTTTATTGAATCACCGTTATTGTCACATGCTAAAGGAGCTACCCCACTCTGCGAAGAAACAAATCTTGCTCACTAAGATGCAATGTATCGGCTCATATATTTCCGATCATTAATTTCGCAAAGAATTTCTTACTCTTCCATCTCACTCGCCGAGTATGACCCCTTGTGACTGTTCTCTTTATAAAAACAAATAAATGGATGGGTTTCACACAAATGGGCAGTTTAAATAACTGTTTATTATGTAAAACAAAAAAAAGTGACTTCAGTCTTTTTAAACACTGTCAAACTCTCCGATGAAACGTTTCGAAATAAAGAAGGTTTCGTCAAAATGTACATATTTTTTATTGAAGGTATCGATTTATATAATAATCGCATAAAAAGTCATGCCTGAAAAACATTTTCACGAAGTCAAATGCATTTGTAATAAAAAGTGTATATATTCAACATTTAAGAATTTAAATGTTGTTATGGTTCTATGCAATTTTTAAATTGTCGATTTCAATGAAATTCTTACCTGATCACAAAATGAATAGTTGTCTATATTGAGGTCTTCACTTTTAACAAGAGCATTTTGTGCAAATTCTTCCTTATACATTTGCCATTGCGTGTCTATAGATTCCTCCTGTGAGAATTAAGTAAGTTTTTTAAAAATATTTTAACGAAATTATTAATTAAATACTGAATTAAAATTCATAGACTTATGAATAAAATAAAAAATTCCAAATTTATTATACATTCAAATACGTATTACTGAAATCTAAAACTAAAAACACCATTTCGATCGGATAGGAGTATACAAACTTCCACAGATTTTTACGAGTTAAATTTATCAATTATAAACACACAAAATTTTGTTCACGTGAGGTTCGAAAATTAAAAACATATACATTTTTGGCGTTCGGAGATGCAGTTTGAGCCTGCGATTTGATTATGCATTTTGAAACAAGAAAATGTACGGTTTAATGTATTTATTAAACATAACAGGAAGCAATTTCTATGTATTGTTATTTCTCGATGTCATTCTGAAGCCTTTTATCGGACGATAGACGGACTTTTACTGTATATTACGTGTATTACTCACATATTGTGTGTTTGGACGGACTTCATCTACCGGTTCTTTTTTAATGTCCATCTTGGATTATTCTTATTATGTTGGTGTTAAATCGTCCATTATAAACAATCTGTAATCCAAAGTCACGCCAGAAACCGCGTACGATTAAAAGTCAATAAGATTGACAGAACAGTATTGCCATACGGACTGTATAGTGCTTGCGATCAAAAAATAATTTTAATTAGTGAAGGCGTATACGAGTATTTTGATTACTTTACAATAGGTACTCCAAAGACATCTCTCTGATTTTTCGTGATTTGATAAAAAGTAACAAATATACTTTCGGTTTATTAAAAAAAATATAATATTATACTTTATGTAGTAACATAAATTATAATATTTTTGCGAAACAATATTACGTCCAATGCAAAATATATTTTTTTTAAATAAAAAAGGTTATAAATCAATCTACTGTATTAATAGTTTTTTTATGATACATAACGTACATACGATTTTATAAATACAATGTGGTTTGATTGAAATGTTCGATAAACAATTTCAAACAATGAAGTGGCCCATCGGAATCGTATTTTATAATAATGACAAGTACTAAAGGAAAATTATGATGCACTGGTCAAAAAGTATCAAATACAATATATTTAAATAATCGTGTATTTAACATTTTTACGAATCCATGTATTTGATAAGTCCAGACTTAAAAGGATTTGTAAAATCGCTTATAATCATATTTTATTGCATCTTATCATCGTGAGTTTTTTTAAATCAATATAATCTGTATAATAAATTTAAATGTAAAAAGTGCGACTACATAATATGTAGGGCTTAAAGTCAAACAACGCTATCTACAAAAGTATAATTTTACAGAAGAGCCAAAAAAACGTTTTTTTTTCATTTTCTTGGAACTCGACAAAGTAGGTGTTTATTTAAAACCTAATGTTCAAATGTTATTGATTTGTTGATATACTTTACAGACAATTTAAGAAAAAACTAGAAAAGATTGACATACCGTTGTTCAACAATTATTATAGAGAAAGTAAAATAACATTATCAAAAATTAAAAAAAACGCATTTTTGCAAACATTATATTGCAAACTCCATGCCCTATATATTATTTAGTAGGACTTTTCACATTTAAATAGATTATTCCGAAATGTTTCGTTATATGTAATATTAGACTACAACTCTATTATATATTTAAATATATATTGTAGATTTATAATAATATGTTTGATGCTATGTGTTTTTATGTAAATGAATTTGTACATTTATATTACATCACATTTGTCACATTTTAACGACCTTACCCCAGAATGTGTAATTTTATGAAGTTTTAATTTACTCGATCGTGTTTGCATTTATATATAAAATCAACTCTTTGCATTCAAATGGATTCTCCGGAGTTAATATTTAAATTGTATACTCAACATAGTTGAATTCGTTTACGTATAATCACGCTTTTCACATTAAAAGTTTTTGCCTAAATATGTAATTTATTAAAGCTCTAACACACTGGACTGTAAAGATTATACTGGTAATTGTACAGTTTTACCAAGGCATAGTTAGACATTTTGGGCCCTCATGCAAAATATACACCCTTACGCGATTTTTAAAACAACTCTCACGTAAGAGAGTTGTCTAATATTATTTAAAATGAAAGATTTCAGAAAAAAATATTTAAACGTGAAAAGTGCGAATACATAATAAATATATACGATACAAAATGCACATTAATGTACTCGTAACTGTGTTCATGGCATGTGAAATGGTTTTCCTCGGTATTTATCATTAAAAAATATTGGATTGTCTGCATGTAGTTGCAATCCTCAAATTTTAATGAATTTTCTTAGGAATGTATCATTTCATATTGCTTTAAATGATGTATATATTATTTTATTATGTTCTGTGAATGCATGCTACATAAATCATCGAGTAGCTTGCACCTCGAAAGGTTATCCCCATTATTTAATGGGTTATTAGGGGTCGTCATAAACTACGTAACGCTCTTGAGGGGTGACCGGTAACGTCTATATGAAGGAGGGTGAGTGAATTTTTATTGTTACGTAATACTTTTTATTTTTAAAAAGTGGAAAGGAATAGATCATAAATTGCATTCCTATTTAATGTGGTAATTTACCTAACTTTTCTCTTCAGTCACTGTTTGGCGGTTGCGTTTACGTGTTCTATGATGAAATAATATTATAAGTTTTCTGTGACTAATATTATAGACGTAGAAAATTATAAAATAAAATGAAAATCGAAGTCGGAGAGCAGGATAAAGTCAGAGACGGTAAATTTTGAACCGCCCTGGAAATTATACTCTTCCATTTTTTCGTAGGAATATCAAGTTTATTCTCTTTCAGGAAATACTTTTACGTGTATGCTATTTTCACGCATTCAGGGATAAATTAACGAGATTTATGTTCCTTTACACCAGAGTTTCCCAAACTATGTTCCGCAGAACACTAGTGTCTCATGGAAAGTTAGTAGGTGCTCCGCGAAAAGCTGTAATTGTTTTACATCTTGAAACAGCTACAACAAATTCAAGCACGATTAATGGATTGATGCTCTAAAATGACTAAAAAATTAAGTATCCAGTGAATACAATAACATTGCTTAAAAATGTCACCACCCTATACCTCGCATAGTACATTAACATTAATATAGACTTTTAAATTTTATTAAATGTGTTCAGAATTTACAAAGTGTTCCACGGCAGGGAAAGTTTGGAAAACTTATAATAAATTTTATAATATTGGTATAGATCAGTGATCGATAACCGATAACCTGAATGTGAGAATGGACTTTAATGTCTCTCATACAATTTTCCAAGAGTGTTAGACGTTCCACGTTCCACTCGCCGGTGGATTTATAATTTTTTGTTAAGGAGTGGGAAAATTTTTATGAAAGAAAAAACATAAATGAAATATTTCTGATTACTTTTACGTCGCCTCGTGCGTAACATAAGCTGGATGCGTCGATTAAACTATTGCGCAGCAAAAATATCTGATTTTTTTTCTAAAACGTGGTTATTTCTTTTAAGAAAAAGGGTTTTATTTTTTAAACGTCCTTACCGTGGCAAGATTCTTCGTGTAAAAATAAAGTACCTTCAAATTCTGAGCGGCTCATAAATTGTTTTTTTGTCATTTTATGAAACGTCTAGTTACACAAGCGATGCAATGTATAAGCTTTGTTTTATGTTAAGATTCTTTATTTTTTGTAAGTATATATTGGGTTTTGGAAGATACAATTTTCATACAGTGTAAAATTGCACGTAGAATGCGAACGTATTTTTTCTTGATTTCGACAAAATGTGTTTATATCGCTTTTTGTAACTGGACGCTTCATATGATCCTAAAGCGTATTCCAATTTCATTGGTTATAAGAAGAAAATATATTTATTCAACATCATATTACTTTGCGAACTGTCATATCGTATTATATAAAATTACAGTTATAATAAAACGATAGATGCTCGTTCAATAATTCTGAAGTCATATCCAAATAATACATGATTGAATCGGATAGAATATTGTCGCATTATTGAAAAAAAACACACAATCGAGCGCTTGAACAGAATACATCACACATATCAGACAGAATGTATATTTGTTTAATTAAAAAAATATACATCATTCGAGATTGTTCGAACGAACGGAACAAACAAAACATAAAATAAACTTTTGAGTTTACACGAAACGTAAAGCAAAAAGAAAAATAAGATGGACATAGAGATTCAGATGCAGTACTGTTTTAAAAATACTTTACCCCGAAAGTCGAAAAAGAATTTAAGAATCGAATATACAATATATATATATGAGTATATTCAAGATTTATTGTAACTGTGGTTAAGTGAATTATTTGCATCATTTTCCCTCATGTTGGAGTGCGACAGTCGTGCTCGGATTGACGTACAGCCGACCTGCCGTATAGTAGTATTCATTTATCTGTACTCATCTGCCTATGTGTAAGTAACGTCGTCTATATGCAGTTTTAATTTTTTCATGTGGTGGCATTTCGACTGCCTGCTTTTTCGGACATGTTTTTATCGCTCTGTCGTGTTAACACAGGAATAAAGAGAAAATGTTTAAGGAGCCTGGTGAAATTTGATTAGTATTATTACATCCGATGATATATTTTTACGCGACTGTTTTACAATTATTTTAGATTCATGAATTTATCGCAATGATGGATGGTTTTTGAAGAAGACAAATTCAATTCTTATACGATCGATGACATATTTTGCCAATGTGATGAAGGAATACTTCATTCGCCTCATCTACTTATCACCCTGCATTAAAGCTGATTGAAAATATCTGGGGAATTCCAAAGAGTATTTTGCTTCATATACCTAACGCAGGGCAGACTCGCACAGGGGTAATGAAGGTTACAGATTAACGATTAAATCAAATTGATGCAAAAATGTGGTCCAATACTTGTTGACATCTCAAAGAAATTGAAGAAAAACACTACAGACACCACGCTATGGAAGCAGTATTCACAATTATGATTTGGGTGAAAGCGACGAATCAAAATATTCATCTGATCATTTATCTAGTTGCGACCCAGAATAAAAGCATGAATTATGTTATTTTTTTATTTCAATAAAAAATACAATAAAAAAATCATAATAATTAGTGCAATTAGTTTTGTGCTCGCCCGTACTACTCAACGCGCACACATACATACTGCGTATGTACGACCTAATAAATACATAGGACCGCGCTCATAGATAAATGAATACCACTATACCACTGTACCAGATAATTGATAATTACCAAAACTTGTGACGATACATGACAGAAAGCGAATGTCCATTTGTTTGATGATTTATAATTGAACACTAACTAAACAATAGATGAGATTATTTGTTCTTCACCGGGTTCACTAAACGTGTTTGCATCTCGCCCGAGTGAATCGTTTTGTGTCTCTTCAATGTGCCAGATGTCGTACATTTATATTCGCATGCATCGCACTTGAAAGGTTTCTCACCACTGTGCACCATTTTATGCGTCTTCAAGGTGCTGGACTGCGAAAACTTTAGTTCGCACAGATCGCATGCGTAGGGTCTTTCTCCGCTGTGGATCGTTTTGTGCGTCTTTAAATTACTTGAAGTTTTACATTTGAATTCGCAGGAATCACAGTGGAATGTTTTTTCGGAGCTATGTATCATCTGATGGTGTTTTAAATACATTATCTGCTTACATCTATAATCACACAGGTTGCACTTGAACGGTTTGTCTTCGGTGTGGATTAATCTATGACGTTTCAAGTCAGTCTTCCGTTTGCATCTGTAGTTGCACACGAATGGTTTTTCAAAACTTTCTTTCATTTCGTTCGACGAAGAAGAAATCACGTCATGAATATAAAATTTATGCTCATTTAAAATGTCAGGCGTCGGAAAAAATTCGCAGCATAAGTTACAAGCAAAATTTCTGCTATAAAAAACAGTTTTTTCCAGTTGAAGGCAAACTATTTTGTTATCGGAAACTATTTCAGGCAGTTTGTTTTCGCCGCCGTGAATTTGAAAATACATTTCATCGCATTTAGAGACTGATTCAGTATTCACAGCTACGTTGCTGTGCGGCGTAAAAACTTTCACTACTTCACTTCGAAAGTGACACGTATTATTCCAGAACAATTTTGGGTGATCACCTCTTACAGTAAATGGTATATTTTTATCTATTGCTGAATTCTGAAAAACAACAAGTGCGAATATATGATTAAGAAAATATAAATAATATTGTATTCAATAAAAGTAGGTCAATATTTAAAACTATTCGTAGCACAACTGCGAGTACATTTATTATTATTTCACTGTTCAATATTTTTAGGGATAGCAGTTCGGCGAAATAAAAACGAGTAGATGAATGTTTTTTCATAAATGTTCGATTGCACGATTTGCGCGCCGTGTTTTACTGGAGTTGACAATGATACAAAATAAATGCGCACCTGTTCTAAAATTCTGCGTTTAGAATTAGAGCATCCGGCAACAGGTTCATTATAATTCAATTTGATATCTTCGTTTAAACTGTTCTCGCGGTCCTCTGTTTGGGAATAATTTTCAGTCTTTATGTTTGAAACGTATATCGAATTACCCTGCAAAATGATATCAGACTGAATAAAAATCTCTTCACAAGCTACACTATGTCAGTAAATTGAGTATTTGAAATTATAAACGTATTCTAAAATATGCAAAAAATTACAATCTAAAGTAATACTAATGTGACAGAATGCAATGTCATTTTCGGTAGCTCGATAAAAAAGAAAGCCGAATCTTGTAATAACTAATCAACACACGAAATGATAAAATAACAATTGAGCCATTTTTTATATGTCGGGAAGATAATTTGAATTGAAACTGGATCTATTATATTCATTTAGGTTATCGATTACCGGTCCGCAGCGAATGTGACAACAACGATGACCGCGGTCTGCCGGTTGCCCGCGAACTCATTCTCGGTTGTCCGTTCCTGCTTACCCTTCGTTTGTTAAAAGCAGGAATTCACGTTTTTAACTACTCAATCGGAAAATTTATATGAAAAGTTGGAGCAGTTCTAACGAGCGTTATCTTTGGTGAACTCTACTTATAAATGGATAATGGCATTATAAGTGGATTCCAGATTAACAAATAATGTATAACTCCACAATAACAACGGCGCACGGATATTTCATTTAATATATTATGATGTGTGGCGGCGCCTGTCAGCCGGTGAAATCAACTTGTATTAAAATGGCAGCCAACTCAAGGGCGAGATATTTTTAATGGAGAGGAATTTTGTGCACGATTAACTGGTGTATTAAAAATTTTACATAGAGTCAATAAAATGGACGATTTAGCCATGCCTTTCTTCGAGTTATAATCATCAAAAGTAGAAAATGTTATTTTGGAACGCTAACCTCAAATGTACACTCTTTGCCAATAGTAGTTTCTTGTTTTATATCAATACAACCTGCACGACTACTTTGTCGCTCTATTGCCAAACCGTGCCAATGCTGTCCTTTTGGATTAGACTCGCTGTCGTTTAATCCGCGTTTTAGGTCCATTTCTTGTTATCAAACATCAGATGACAGCCATTATTATGACAGTTCGCGAAAAGTGCGGCATAGACAATATATGTTTATATTTCTGACAAATTTCAACAAAGATAAATATTTTACAATTATAATAAAAAAAAAGCCGCAAACTGAAGCGTCTGGTTAGAAACAGCGATATAATTTTTTTTTAATATTGTTGGCAAACGATGTTTTTGTTTCCAGGTCAAATTTGATTTCATGTTAAGATTCTTTATTTTCATCGTATTTCATGTTTAAAATAACAGCGTTTATTACATGGTAAACTTTAAAGTGAAATAAATATCTAAATTCGCATGAAATCAATCAGAATTTAAATAATTCAATGCAAGAACATTTATTTTTTTTTATTTTTTTCATAAGTTTTTATCGGGTTCTGGAACATAAAATTTTCATGCGCGATGTAAAATTGTGCATAGAATGCAAACGTATTTTATCTTGATTTCGACAAAATGTGTTTTCGCCTTTTGTAACTAGATAGATGCTTTAACTAGTCAAAAGCGTCTCGTTTTTCACTGGAAGTTAGCTAAATATTAAGTCTTTTAGGTTTATTAAGTGTACTCAGGGAAGAAAATTAAGGAGCTGTCAGTAAATATTTCTTTTCATATATTACCTAGCACATGGAAATAGTGAAACCAATTCTAAACTCCATTGGATTTTTCATTTTTCAATCGGAAGCTAGGGGTTTGCTTTCATCTTTCTGAAAAATCCGGATTTCTGGGGTTGAAAACGTCGTTTATGAGAATTTGAGCATAATATATAATACATTATCCGAAATTATATCACAGGAGTCGGCGACATATTACTACACCGAAAAATTAAACGATCGAGGACGTGGGGATTGTGTTTTTTTATATCGTCACTATGATTTTGTCTCTATTCAATGAATTTATTGTTATTACAATACTCAAATGAGATATCACCAATAAATTCTCATATAGTATGATAGTGCATTTTATGTCCGATAAAACAGAGTTTGTTCGATTTTGTTATTATGTGTAAAATCTTCATAGAATGGGTATAAAACATGGCCTTGCATTGATATAAAGAAATAAAACCAACTATATCCCGAGAACATTTTTACATACCGATTTTTATAACATTCTTCTCGCTAGATTGTTTTGAATTTTATCTAAAAAATAAAACTAAAATGTATTTTTGATGTGTCATATATGTTGTAAGGTTTATAACAGTAACAATATATTGGAAATTATGAATGTCTGAAAGTTCCAACGACAAATTCATATAATAATTATAGATAATCGAGGACATACAGAGTACTCTCAGCTTGGACAAATGACAACAATACAGGCATATTGCACGGCAATTTAAAATATGTAAAAATACAAAAATTCCTTTATCACAATCGGACCATTTCAAGTCTTCTCATCACATATCCAGTCTTTTTCTTAACTTACACATAGTTCATAATGTGTAAGAAAATCTGAAGCAGAAAGTGTTTAAACGTGTTTGCCAGCGGATAGTGTTTTACGAGTACATACTCTCACGTGGATTGGCTCAATTTACTCAGAGATAAGCATACTCGTACAAAATTTTAACTGCTGTGAACCAATCTGTCGTGTCTTCTCAAATGAACTAATTGTGTGTATTTGCAATCACACAAACTGCATTTGTAAGGTTTTTCACCAGTATGCATCATTTTATGTCTTTTCATAGAACTAGATTGCGCACATTTAAAGTTGCACGTATCACATGCGAAAGGTTTTTCACCGCTGTGGACCATATTGTGCTTCTTCAAGTCACCTGGATTTCTACATCTATAATCGCATTGATCGCATTCAAAAGATTTTTCACCAGTGTGAATGAGTTCGTGTTTCTTGAGGGAGCTTGGAAAATTGCATTTATAATTGCACGATCTGCACATAAAGCGCTTAACAGTGAAGCCTATGTTGTGAATTGTTTCATGCCTTTGCAAATCG
>JAPMAE010005846.1:0-12851 GCA_036584705.1 Rhyacophila sp. 25_7
TTTTGATATTTGGTACTTTTAAATTCATTAAATTCTCACTTATACACTTATTTAAAATTGAATTTAAAAACAAAAAGTAAAAATCAGCATATTTATTTTGAAACAATGGAACGGAAAACTTTTTATTCTATTTACCTTTTTTGTTATTTAATGTTTAATTTATATCATTTCCTATAAAAAACAAAGTGAATTAAAATGGAATTTTTTTACTGTATCACTTTTAAATAAAATACTTTTAGAGTCGTACTTTTGTATTATGAAACAGATTTTTATAAAATCACTAAACGTTAGTCTAGCTCTCCTAATATAATATATTATACTTACTAAAGTAAGACAAAACTTGACTTAGAAACATAGTTTATTTATTTCACAAAAATTTTAAATATCTCAAGACGAAATCAGTTTTAATTTTTTATAAATAATTCTGTCCAAAAATAGGTTAATTATTTCAATATTATAACAAAGATTGGCAGTTATTTAATTTAAATATATTATTATTTGTTTAATTGACATTGTCAATTTCAAACTAGATTTCGTTGTTATACTGAGAAGGCATTTAGTGTAAAAAGTTAGTTTTGAGAAAAATGATTTTTAAAGTTTGAGTCTCATACATATTAACATATTATAAAATAATATATTATTTAACGATAATAAGTTTAAAATAAGAAAACTGACACTGTAAGCCTTGATGACATTTTTAATATAATTAAAATATACTTAAAAACACTTATTAGCCAAATAATACTGTTTTTCGAGTAATAAAATATTCAATATTGACTTAATAGGTGGTGACATTTTAATATCACAGAAAAAGGACAAAAAATATGGCTTAGCTGGTTTTACGAAATGATAGAGCATGCAAACATCAGCATGCATACCTTACAATATTATTAGGTCGAAAGAGTAATTTTTCGATTAAACGCCTTTTTTTATTATACTGACCATTTGTTAAAAATATTATTTAACCTTGTAGTGAATATAAACATATTATCAAGATATCTTATAGATAATTGCTATATACATGCAAATTTAGTACCATATTAGCGTTGAATCTGTTGTAATTATTTTCAGCAACAATATATAATAAATTACTTATTTTTCAAGCATTTGAAAAAATAATGACGGTTTTATTATGTGTTATTGATTTATTATTTTTGAGAAATCTTTGTGCAATAACGTGTCTATTGACAAATTTCAAGGGTGGTTTTATTTTTATAGCGCAAGCGATAATAAAAACCCACCATTCATGATGCGATATATCATTCATACCACGTAAATTATGTTGTCGCACGAATGAATTATTTGCTCTTGAAATTTATAGTTCGCAAATAAAATGTCGCTCGCTATTTTTATTTGGAAAAATAATTCTGTGGCTGAAAGCTTCAAACAAAATTTTAAGGCCCGACTTGTGTGACAAAACACTAATTGTGTTATTATTTATAATTTTTTTTTACAATATTGTTTAAGTTTTGCGTCTATGTATATATTTCGCATTACATTTTTAGACGATTAATATGTAATTTTACAAAGTATTATTAAAATTATGAGTACAATTTTTTTTTTCACATTTAATTTTCATTTAACATAAATAAATAACATCAATAATAATTTAAATAATAAATACAAAATTTATTAATTTTTACACTACTTTTGTGCTTGTTTGGAGTATTTATAATACAAAAATATCATTATATTTATCTGTACACAAATACGCTAATAGTTTAAATGGATGAAAAAGTAAACGGAATTTGATTTTAAAAATAAATTTATTATTTTGTTTAGTTTAAACATAATAGTGTTATCATATGTTTTTAATTTTAAAAGCCAGTTAAAAGTCCTAATAATTCTTATTTATGGAAAAAATATTTTTCAAATAACAACAGCTATAGAAATATTGTAAAAGTTTAAAATAATTATTACACCATTCAAAAATATGAGACAAAAATAGGTAAATAAAATGTTTTAATACGCTTTTCCTATTAAATTTATTTTGAATTATATTTTGGCTCTCATTAAAAAATATATTAACGTATTTTTAACATTTTTGGCATAGTTTTTAAATTTTTTCTTCAAACTTAAAAGTTTGCATGTTTATTTATTTAAATCACATTTGTTAACACTATCTCTCATTAAGTCTTGCTGTTTTCTTATATAATTGTTTTTTAAACAATCTTTAATTAAAATTAATATGCTATAAAACATGAATACATAAAATATTTACGAGTTTTCACATCTAACCGATAAGTATAGATGGTGTATTCTCCCAAAATATTTGCACAAAGCAAAGAATTTGAGTATATATGCCATTAACATCATTGATCTTGAAGCTTCGACGCATATTCACATATACTAAAATTATTCATCGGCTGTTATGAATTTAAACCATCACTGTCAATCCGTATTATAAGGGGTTTCAGTTGAGTGGAAAGCAGTCAAGACGTGCTTGCTGCCTATCACTAGGAAACAGTCAACAGTTTATAGTAGTATTGAGTTGAACTTAGAATAATATTAATTGCAACTGCAGCCACCATCAGTGGTGAAATTTACTGAATTATATAATCTAATACTATTAACTATTACAAGACATTTTGATAATTCAAAATATTTACAAACCATAGAGAGAGTAATTATTTTTTGTATTTACAAGACCATGTGTACAAAAATTCCACGCTGTAAAATATTAAGATTATATTATAAATATATACAGTAAAAATTTACCATACATAAAAAATTGTTGGTTAGTATTTTTGTCATCATATTTTATTAAAGTTATTGAATATCATCTATTATACGACTGATTTTATTACTCAATTTTAAAATTAAATATCTGTGTATACTTTTAAGATGAGATATGTTTTTAAGAGATTGTTGATAGGCTGCAAACAAATTCACCTTGTGTTGGTTTAAAAATCGACGCAAATAAAATTAATGTGATGCATAATATTTCCTGTCTAGATACATTTTTTTCTATGATTGGCGGTATATAGCACATATAGAGGCTCGATAACTTTAAATATCTGAGAGTTCACATCATGGGAGACGATCCTTCACAAAGAGAGCTCTCTATCCAAATGGGACTCGCAGGAACGACCTTTAATTGCATGCGAAATATTTGAAACTTACAGTTATACTTAGTTAAAACCGAATGCCGCCTTTTTAACGCTTTTATACTGACAATACTGCTCTATGGTAATGAATCATGGTACGTTACGAAGTATCAATATAACCGTTTACTGAGCTTTGAAAATAGATGCTTGCGGCACGTTTTGGGAGTGTTTTAATATGATTATACGCGAAATAATACTGTAAAAGAACGGACCATGCAGCTTCTCATGTGTCATGTGCTGATTATGCCTGAATTATATCTTAACCAGACATGCTTCTTTTTTACGTCAACAGGATTCGTCGTCCTAAAAGACTGCTGAATATCATATATAGGATGTATTTGGTGGATTTGCGAGACGCCGGTATTACATAGAAAAATACAAGAAGACTGACCAGTGACAGAGATTCATAGAAACAACATTTGATATCCATATGCTCCAGCTAAGAGGCTTAAAATGGCTTAAGAAGGTGTTTTTAAAATAAGTGACTTGTATATCTAAATTCACTAACTAGATGATAAATATTTTGTCAGGACTAAAATATTGTTATATACTAATCGTTTTGATGTAAACTATTTTCTCTCAGTAGGCATTTGGGTTTTAAATTTTTAATGAAAAAGCTATGTATGTACATATCATTCATATTTGAAAAAAATTTGATTTAATAGACTGAAAAAAAATGCTAAAAATAAATCAAATAAGTTATTAATTATTTAGTTTACCGTTAATATAAAAAAAACTATAATACTAATCAACCACTACAAATAAAATAAAGTAATATTTGACTCATTTTATTCAAATTAACAATACAAAGCAATACTGGACATAAAAATCCAAATATTCACTTCAATTGATACCTAAAATAATTCAAAATGTAATATTTAGTATAACTTTAGCATTTGTATAAATAAAGCTTAAAATAACAAGCTTCTAAAATAATTTAAAAAAATACACTTATATGCCCATTTAATCACTGATATTTTGCATGTACACTACAGTAAAAATGAAGAATTAAAATAATATTATTTCAACGTCAAAACTATCGATTATGAATTGACAAATTAATCAATAAACTAGGAAATACTTTATTAGTATGAGCAAAAACCACTTTTTATTATGAGTATGAATTGTATGAATAGTCTATCTAGTAAGATTGTTTTGACAGTTATTTTTTTTTAAGTAATAATTGTCAATTATTAGCTCAACCATTTCGGGTTCTTGTCCTGGCTACAATAGAATTGAATAAACATTTGAAAAATTGTGGAAATAGCACGAGCTTTGAACTTATGACTTTTGGCTCATAAGTCGGATGCGCTATCCACTCACCTACAAGGTATTGAGATTAAGCTATATATCCTGAAGTATTAAAAGTTAGACTTTTCAAAAAATCAAATATATAGAAAAGATGGTAATTGGTTGTTAGAATCGATTTTGATGTAACTATTTTGTATTAAATGTTTTATTTGAAGAATAAAACAAAATGATTTCATTAAAACGTATTAAGCAATAAACATTGCTTTGTATCGTACAAAAGAGTAAAAAAATACTTAACTCTTTTATGTATCTAAATAAATGCAATATTAATTTGTATTCATATTTTTTTTTCTATTTAGAATGAGCCTCTTTTGTTTTTATATTAAACATTTATAGTTTTTAGTCACATAACTACATTTTCATGTGTTTTTATAATTGCAAAATAGCAACAAAAAAAAAAACAAAAATATTATATCACCTAATATATCAAATATCATGATGCATAAAAAGTGCTGAGTTAGAAATGATAAATCTATAATATTTAATACAATTCACGCCATATCAGAGATGTAATAACTTGGTTGATCAGGTATATCAAGTTTTTTTTTTTCCACCAATATTTGTAAAAAAGATCAAGATTGGTGTCGTATGTTACGACAGTTGATGATGTTGTAATTATGGAAACCGATTCTAAATATGTTTTTTTAAATATTTTTGAAAAAATGTCGAAAACTGTGTTATTATTTCAATATAAAGACAATTTTTAATTACTTTATACCCACATATACAACACACACATCGTAAATGTAACATTCAATTTGCAATTAAATAATATTATTTAAAATACGGACTTTAGGAAAGTCAAGCTAAAATATCAATAATTATATCAAAAACCTTTTTTAATTTAAAGAATTCTGACAATATGACCAAGTATATTATATTTTAGTATACAATTTTGTTAAGTATCAATTATATTTAATAATTATAAAATACTGCTCTAGATATCAATCCAACTTCTGTTAGGATTAGTTCAAAGTGCATTGCTATAATCCAATAGAGGTTGCATTGCAGTTACGACCTCTCTGTTCAAACAGTGCCCGGACGTGTATTTATCCAGAGCAATTTCCCAGATCCCAGTTTATTGCTTTGTTGACACTGAATTCATTTCATTTCAGTGAAAAAAATAAATATTACTTTTATTGAAAATACAAAGCGTTGGCACTTTCTATACGAATACTGGAAAAGTATGACATAATTGTTATTTGCAGTTCATGTTATGATTTAAATTCTGTTTTATTTAGTTCACATGAGCACTGTGTACTATTCCTTTTATTTTTAAAATAAGAGTTTTACAATAAATGACGTGTTTTAAAATGTTGTATTTTTAATTTAAATAAAATATTATAATTTCATCCAAATAACTGTTTTTAAGCAGAGAATAAAAATATACATAACTAATAACTTTGTTTAAGTTACGTGATAATTAAAAAAAATATTTATATATTATTTTTCTTTTAACCATATCCGCTGCCGAAATGAAACATATGGATCTCTAACAACGCGAAGATTGTTTTGACAGATTTTTTTACGCGTAATAATTATATTAGGTTGAGCAATTTGGTCCTTGTTCTGGTTTCAAATGCTCATGAAAACACGTATGTAATTTTACGCAATCTACGAGATTCAAACTTGGCTTGTTAATCATCTGTTTTATTTGGATGGAAAAGCGATAATAAATATAGCTAACCATAATGTTAAATTACACATAATATATATGAGTATCTATTTTATTGCTCACAGCTGATTAATTAAGAGTATATTTACTTAATAGTTGTCTTAAAAGGCTCTTATTGTTTCGTTAATATTCATATGTGAAAATAGTAAAAAACATATGTTTACATAAATAATAAAAAGACATAACAATTTTATATGAACATATCTCACTAAAGTTATGGAACATGGCATTTTGCAAACAATGCTATCCGATTGAGACTTGCTGAAGTAATCTTCAACTCAATGCAAAATATCTTCAATTCACAACCGTATTCGGTCAAAACTAAATCCTCTCAAAAGTAACCGCTTACCAAGTTTCAAAAATAGATGCCGGAAAAAAATGAAGGTGCAGTGTTACGATTATAGAACAAATAGATGAGTCTATTTTTATCAGTTCTGCTTGGAAAGTAACTTATTAAATAAAAACAATTGCTCTAATGCATTTATATTTAAGTCTTAGAAAACTCTTCATGGGAAATTCTCAGCACTTTTTTGTAGAACACTTTATGTTTGCTACGCTACAATATACTCTCTAAAGGATATAAAGACATAGCGGATGGTAGCAAGTTGAGTAATCGATACTACTAGACGTGAAATGAAATGATAAGAAAACGGACTATGCAACCTTTTACCACAATCAAAGTAAAGATGACAGACATTTGGACTATGTCACACGCTGAGAATACCTGAGTTGTGTTTTAATCTAGTCTATTCTAAAAACCATCTAGGTTTTATCGTTCTGAAAAGTTGTTTAATACCATTTATAGAGTATATACAGCAAAGTTACGAGATGCCGACATGACATGAGAGGGTACAAGAAGACTGCCCAACAATATAAACTTATAGTCAACATGTGGTATCCATATGCTTCGGTTAATGGACACGTTAAAAAAATAAATATATATTTATTCTTTTAAATGTTTTGTGTGTGTGGTATTTTTTATAACAAACGTTGAATATCATTTACTTTAATAAAAATGATTAACTTGAAAGTACTGAAAAACTGTCTATTTTCTTTTGCAAATTTGTTTAAAAATATTGCAAAGAATAACAATAAAAGACGATTATCAATGACGTCAATTTTTAAATTGAATTGTATATAAAAAAAATACATCATTATTCATCATTATTAGATATATCCATATTTATATGACATATCAGGATACAGCGCGTTTAAGCGTTTGTCAAAACAACATTTAAAACAATAATCAAAACTTTAAGTTAATACAGAAAATTCTAATAAAAGTATAATATAATGCATATTATATTCTTTCTTAAATTAAAATCTTTCTATGTCCATAGTGCAAACATTTGATATTATTAAATTAATACTGTATGAATTTATTGATTATAATAAATTAAGCTATTTTTGTATCGTGTAAAATGTGTTATACAAAATTTTCTGACAAGTGTTTCCATTAACTATTTCAAGAATATTTTCTAGTGTATTAAAAAATATTTATACACTGAAACAGGGTTTTTAAGTAATACTCGTACATCAATCTGAAATTACTGACGTCAGCTTTCGGGCAAGTAATCATTGACATAATTCATTAGAAAATTGCAGATTCATAATTTATATATATATATATATATTAGACTAAACTAGCTTGGGGTATACGTACGATCATTTAATTATTTATTAGTTTTTTTAATAAAATAAAAACTTGATTAATAGCTATTTTAAGTCACATATACATCTTTGATACTTACTTTGTTAAATATTGGATGCCATTCAATGCAAGCTTGTCATATTTTCATTTACAAAATTTAATATATATGTATGTATACATTTTATAGGAAAATTCTATTCAAAAGTACTTTTTGCATAGCTACTTGTATAAATAAAATAACGTTATAGAAATGGCAATTCAATGTATAATAAAGAAAGTCGAGGTATTTAGGCACGATGAATTGAAATAAATTTGAGAAAATAAAATATATTAATTTTCATCGTAGCAAAAAGCAATGTTATTCAAAATCTAATGCGTGAAAGCTTTTTTCATTTTTAGTCATTCAACATAATTCAGTGATTTCAATTAAAAACACTTATTTTAAATCGCGGATTTCTCTGAAAGGTTTCAATAATTTAGAAAAACATGTCAATCTTGCCAATCCATTTAATATATAAATCAAGATTACGTGAATACCAAGGTAATATATTTTTCGACGTTAAATATTTTAACCTAAATTTTAAATGGAAGTTATTGCATAAAATTATAGCTTTTAATCGACATATGTTAAAATTTTCAATTTTATAAAGTACTCTCTAATTTAAGGCCTACTTGCTGTTATAATAGGTTCTTAAATTGAACTTTTGATACATTTTTAAAATTTAAAATAGTTTGTATAAAATTATATATGAATTGTCCTGTAAGTCATCATAATAAATTAAATATTTGTATGCATATTTATAACCAGAACATTGACTCAAATTTTTTAGATAATAAATAATTACTCGTGAACAAATATCGGTAAAAAGTATATTACACTTTAAAAGTCTTTTACCTTCAATTTTAACCAAAAAATTGCAAAAATTCATAATAAATCATATTGAATTAAATTTATATTATAATCGATTTATTGAACAATCTCAGAATACCATATTTATAAGAAAAATACTATACTTTTGTTTTCTTAAACAGAAAATATATTATTTTTATAAATATATATTAACGAAAATTTTAAAACGGGTCAATTTTGAATTACACAATATATTTTTAAATTTAGTAAAATGGTTATCTATTTAGCAAAATCCACAGTTTTAAACGATTAAAAAACAATATTTTGATACAAAAATTTGTCGATTAAAAGTTTTGATATAAATAATCTTCAAAAAGTTAATAAAATGATTTTCAATTCAAAAATCTTGTAGCCTAATTATGAGTAGTAACACGTACAAAAATCCATTTATTATTCTTATTGCAACCAGTTTTGCTTATTATTTTTATATGGCCATTAGATAAATTATTCATGTATATTTAGTTTAGCATTACTGTCACTAAAATGTGGTACATCATAGTTATGTTTGTTTGTTTTTACCTGTATTTGACAGAATATCTCCCCATACGGCCAGCATTTGTAGAGAGCAGGTAGAAAGGCGACAGGTGCAACGAGTACTCCGATGAAGAGATCGTTGAGGGCAAGAGATGTCAAGAGATAGCGAGGCTGTAACAGAAAACACAAATCAAATATTTAAATTATACTACATACATCTTAATGCATTCCTTAATGAAGCCTCATTTTTTTATAAACATGCATCGTTTTTCCATATAAAAGTATTTTTGATTTTTTCAAAAAGCTGTGACAATAATGAAATATTTATTATTGGATTCGTATATTGAATTATTTCAACAATATTATTCGAAGTAAAGATTCAAAGTACAAATCTGTAGTGTCTAAAAGTTATTTAAAAAACATAAAGTGAACGCATAGCTCTTGTGCCATATAAAAAAAATATGAACTCTAAAAGACTTTACTATAAATGTCTAGAGAAAAATAAAACTAGAGAATTGAATTAACATCAACTAGAAACAAAAATAAATTGAATCGCCATATCAACAACAATTACGTATATTTACTATTATTTATTAGCGGTAATTAAAATAAGAACACAGATTTAATACATATTTCTATAATAAACATTTTCCAAAAATTATAACGGGTTTTGTCTGGTTCGATGTTTTTACACGATGAAGATGTTTTCTTGTATTTTTATTGTTATAACAAATACTAATACAATCGGTTTTGATTTTTTAAGATGTATTTTATAAAAATAAGTTAAATATCGTTTCAAAAATAGTAATATTTAATAATAACGATGTCATACAAGATTTGTTACCAATAACATAATGTGTTACCGGCTTTAAATGTATGTATTTAGTAAATTAATCATTATAAGAATACATTAAAAGTTTAAACACGTAAAGTTGTAGGCAAACATAATTTCAACATATTCTTAGTTGGAAATGATTAAAAAATAATATTTTTAGTATTAAGTTTTCGGAATTGTGAAAATAAATCGCTATATTTTATCAACTAGGTTATTTTATTATATATATTTAAATTGTGATAATTCTTCTATTTGAAATCAATTTTATTCGATAACAATTATAATAGATCCTGAATTATTTAATTATGTTTGTAACGTTTTTTTTCCTAATTTGTCTTCTTATAATTCTAAATTTACAAAGTTTGATATAACTTGTTATTTAATTACACTAGTACAAGAATAATTATTACATACAGTCTTACAAATGCGTTTACATTGAAAGTAGATAGTTGTGTTATGAGTATATACGACTATACAAGAAACGTGATTCAGTTGAGTTATGTTTCTAGAAACGTAACATGAGAAACACGTGCGTTGAGTGAGTTAAATATCGACAATCATTAATGTTTTCAATGCTACGTAGTTACATATATTATAGTTAACTGTATGATAGAACGGAAACGAACCCCACACTATTTTTGCTTCTCCTCTTTTCTCATATATTCGTATGGATCAATCCATTTTCTGTACAAGGCTTTCCATTCTACGCCAAACTAAATTTATAAAACGTGTGAACTTTATTGTCTTTGAATTTCATTCAGCTGCGTATTTTAATACCTAATATAAGACATATCGAATAAGACACTAATTATAATTGAATATTCAGTATCAAATTAGAAGTGATTTACAATACACTTCATTTAATTTAAACAAATACATTATATTATAACATATGAATAAATATCGAGTTAATATTAAAAATAATAATTTTTGAAATAGTTGCATTAAAAATGTTGACTCATATGTATAAGTTTGTTACTAAAAAATAAGCAAGACAATAGAATTTTTATAATTGTTCTTTTGTAAAAAAAAAGTTTTTATCTAAAGTATTCTTATACTGTATCAAGAGTGTGCAAACAGAATGTAAAAAATAATTACGCCTACGTACGTTTAAAGTATACAGGTTAACATCTCATTTTTTTTCACTGTTGTACTACTTATAAGAGATACAATACAAATTATTTAGGGCGACAAAGTCATATGATTTTTTTAATGGTTATAATGAAAATATTAAATTTGTATTATAGAAAAAATAAAAAGAATATGGCTAAATTTGTTTTACCAGATGATAGAGCATGCAAAAATCTACCAAACTGCATTATAAGATCAAAACTGGAATTTTTCGACAAACACTATTTTCCTGTACTCTGACAATTTAGTATACACAAAAATATATTAAAAGTCAGAACGAAATACGAAAGTAAAATAGCATGAGGTTTAGATCGTACTTCGAAACGATAAATTAAGTATAGAATTATTGGTTAACCTGTGCAATTTTTACTAGTTACATGATTTGAGCTTACTACTTTCATGTTGTCAGTTGAATGCGCTACATATATATTTAATAAGAGTAATGGAAAATTAAATTAGTATTATTTACCTGACTGCTGATATATCTTGAGTATCTCCTGCTATTTAGGACGCAAATGACCAGCAAATTCGCTCCAACTATGCCCACAGACATCATCATGATAATGAATGCCCTGACGACGTCTCCCACGGTTAAATTAGAGAGAAAATCTGCCTGCGCCAGCCGTGGGTGAGAACATGAGCTGTTCCACAACGGCGGAGCAGTCAGCCACGTGGCCTTCGCGTCGAACATGTTAACTGACACTGATTTAGGCATGGAGATGTCTTTAAAATCATCTGATCATATTAATTTTCCCATATTTTTAGGTTATGTATTTTCACTAAAAAACGTTAATATGCACACCGTAAATTTAACACCATTTCATGATTTCATCAGTTGTATCGCTGAAAAGTTTTTTCATTAATTTTCATAAACTTTTTTTACCCTGCAGATACAGCTTATTTTTAACACTAAAAGTTTATCTTATTATTTTTTATATATATATTACATCACTTTTATAATATCATTTGTAGCTTATAAAGCAGATTTACTGTATATACGAATTAACATATTAATATATTTAAAACATAAAATAATTCATATGTTTAACCTTTATTTTCCGTATTTTATATATTTTAAATTGTATATTTAAAAAGTGTAAAAAATCGCGTTTGTCAATCGACTTAAAGTAACGTAGTTTGAAAAATTTGCGTCATGACTATTTTTTTTTTAAGTTTTATTGAATATTTGGTGTTTAATGATAATATTTTCTACGGTTGTTTATACAATATTAGAAGTTTATTTTTTATTTAAATTGTTTCATCAATAAATCAATTTCGTTTTGATATATTTTGTAGTTTTTTTTACCACTTCACAATACTATTGTTTTTTGTTAAATTAATTATAAATATATCATAAATATAATCTTTTACACGTAGTTACGACATAATTATGTTTTTATATATATTTAGAGAGGTTAAAACTTCCATTCTTTAAAAATATAAAATGCGGTATTATATCTTAATATTAAATATTAGATAGTTTCAAAATAAAGTCAATTAAATGTATTCACTATTTATCTTGTGCTGGCGAACTGCACCTGAAAATAAAGAAATGAAAATTTTAAAGTAATATATATAATATATGGTATGAGTTTTGATGTTGCATAATAAATTGTACTTATCGTGAAGTTTTTTTTTGTATATAATAAGATTTTCATTTACTCAAACATATTTACATGCATTTTCAAGATCCTTTAGAATCAATTGGTAGTTCAAATATAATAAAAAAATAATATAGCGCATAAATCAGAAAATAA
>JAPMAE010005853.1:0-12845 GCA_036584705.1 Rhyacophila sp. 25_7
TTGAAATGTATGCTTGTCGGATTGTAGCATTATGTCTGGCACAGAAAAGGTTAAGCCGAAAATGTCCAATTATTATAGAAATTCAGCTTTGGATATTGAAAAAAGAACGACCTACTAAGTTTGTGTGGGAAAAAATCGTTAAACCTTGATTTATTGGTCATCATGTACTTTAAATTTGTGTTAATGTGACTTTGACTAACAATAATTGAAAAACATTTTTGTACATCCTGTAAAATTTGTACTGTGAGGATTAATCCTTTTTGCCCAAGCACGGTCGATATATATGAAATAGTAATATATGTGAAAAGATAGACAAAAAGCAAACTTATATAGTAGTGATGTGTCAATATATATATATATATATCAATCACGAGGAAATATTGTTCTGCAAAGAGCTCACGTAATTTGTAGCTGAGAAACGAAGGGAGCAGACGAAATAATATTACTCGCGTAAAAAAACTAATTAACAAAATATATTCGGAAATAACCATGACTTTTCATGTTGAATAAGATTTTTTTCTATTCAATTGTATCAATTTCATAAATAACCTATGAAAGAATAATATAGCGATAAGTTCTTAAAGATGGCCTTAGTTTTTTTAATAATAAACCACGAGGCGTATCGAATAATGGCTGTGAATTGGCTAAACAATTTTTTTTTACATTTTGCGGTTTAGCAAAACCGATAAAGCGAACTGTAAAATTGACAGTTAAAATTTGTGGCCAAACCTAGAATTTGCATTAACATTCGAGTATCTGATGATGTCTATAAAGTACGTTTTATTGCAATTTATTAGGTTTTTCGTTATTTAGTAAATCGTTAAATAATTATTGAAGAGGAGTGATTATTTTAGGTAGGTTAATTAATGTAATGCATTAATGATTTGAATCGTTTATCAAAAGATCAAAAAAAATATTAAAATGTTATTGTTTCATGGCTATACGATATCAGTAATGCAAAAGGGTGGATGCATTCTGAGAAATAAAAGTGGAAATAACATTTTTAAAAATCAGGTATATGTATAGAACTCTTTGACGAGTAGCAAAAGAGAAAAAATTATACACATCAATAAATAAAGGTTTTTTAATGTGTATTTGGAATTAGGATACGAAACCGATGTGTTAATCACATATATTGAGAACTGTTTGATCGTAAAAAATCTGTCAAGACATTTTCTGTACTCAAAAATTTATTATAAATAAAGAGTTAATAAAAAATTATAGTTAGAAATTATATTTATTAATTAGTGGTAGAAATAGAATTCTCAAAAAAGTGTTTGAAGGAACTCCAGTAGGCACTCGACCCATCGATTGTCCCAGAATGAGATGGGTCTATAACGTAACAAAAATGGGAAAAATTTAAAAGTGAATGACTAGAGAGAGAGAACGAGAGACAGGGAGGTCTGGGGGGAAATTGTGCAGTCGGCCATGGACCTAAATGGATCGTAGCCCCAGTTTGTAATGTAATGTAATGTAGAGAGATAGAACTCCTATCAACATAGAATTAAGGAAATTAAAATTGTATATATAAATGCAACAACCGTATATCATAAAATAATACAAAAAGAAGTTTTGGTTGGTTCACCTGAACCTTTTTTGATGGAGTTGCATTGATATTTACATAATTAAGATCCTGCTCCATTTTGAAATGGAAATGTTTTTATAAAAATTCACTTATTTTAAAAATATTTGAGATTTTTAGCAGACAAAATTCACTAGTTTATGCGGCATTCGTCAGAAAAATACACATGTAGACTGTGAAATATTACCTGGTATCAAATAGTTAGTATCATATTTAATAAGTGCTTTACAGATTAATACTTTTCCTTGTTAGATTTTGAAAAAATACGATCCCTATTCAGACAATACACTGAAAAAAATGATGATCACATCGATTTTGACAAGGATCGTAAAATCGTGCAAGTAACGCAAAAAAGTACACGACTGCCATGCCTAAAAGAATGCTTATCAATATTGAATATTTATTTGGGATAAAAAAAAGACACCAACTAAGTACGGATCAAATACCAAATTGTCTATTCGGATAGAAAAAAGGACCTTGCATTCAAAGGGTTAATGACACTGGCCTCAAAGGCGTTCTAACATTTACTGACTTTTTGAATTCGCGGGAAAAAACACGCCGTTGAGTAATCATTTCCCGTCATTCTATTGTGCACATAAATGGTTTTTGGGAATTCGTGAAATAGGAACATAAATAAATGTAAGCATTTCAAGACGTGTATTTTTTTCGCGTATGTATGTACCCACTGCTGTGATGTGCGACAGAGAATGTTATTTGAATATTTTAATACCTATATAAAATAAGAATACATTTGGCTACTATCATGGTTCATATCAAAACACAACATAAAGAGATGATTTAGGATTTATATTAACGGAACAAGGAAACTATAGAAGTCTATATAACCGACAGAGTATACTACGTAGTGAAAGTACTTTGTTTATTAATGCTTATTTGAATTTAGACTATGTATTATTACATACTATATAGGAGTACTATTTATTTGTCGTCTTGATAGAAACGATTTGAAAGATACAGTATTATATAACCATGTCCAACTTTATATTAACTAAACATATAATAAAGTAACAGAGCATATATAAAAACATTTACGGCAAAAGCGTGCATGACAAGAATACTTTAGTCTCATTTTACACGGTTTCGAAATAACACGGTCCTAGAAAAAGAAACGATTATTTTTGTACTTACACTGTTTTTTACTTTAATACAGTTTATAAATCTAAAAAAAATATGTATTGCTTGTCAAAACGAGTGAAACAAAAGAAACACTAGATGTTAATGTCATTCCAGATACATTTCTAATTTTGATATGTTTATGTGCTTTTTTAAGCAGTTTTTTTTTTGCACAGTAGTCTCTGAAACGTATTCCCCATGTAAAAAGAGATTTGGATGTATAATATAATTTAAAAGTTTCTGATAAACTACTTAAGTACATACAATGGTTACTGACAAACGAAGCCTTTGATTTCCCCTTAAATATTTTAATGGAAAAATCATTAGAGATCCATTAAACATAGACAAAAATATTTATAATATAAAGACATAAATTCCTCAGATATCAAGAGGCATTGATGGAGTGGAACATGCATATCAAAGATACGGCCCACGGGCCATAAGCGACGCATTTATATGCGGCCTATGACCTCAATAAATAATATTAGAAATAGATGAATAATTTTCAAGCGTTTTAGTATTAACTCGAATACCGCTGATATTGTTTAAAAAGAAATTGTTTTTTTTTAGGTTGAGTTTGATACTTCTGAAGTAGAAGACTGAGAGGCGGTATTTATTGCACTCAAGAAGCTACTAAAGGAACGAGACTACAGGTGAATCAAAGGATAAAAAATGCCACGTAATGACTTATCGTCATTAATGAATATTGGACAAATAGCAATACTTAATATTTGCAATAATAAATATATTATTCGACGTTTTCTTACAAATTATATAAAATGAACTGAAATATATATTTAAACACGATTCACGTATTAATTATAAAATTGCAAAGCGCCAATGTCAATGTCAAGGTAGATGGTCGCATTTTTTAAATTTATAAGTTGGCAACACAGCGACGGCCGCAGGCCTACCACTACACTCGATGTTTATTTATGGCCCGCGAATATAGAAGCGTGAATGTGGCCAGTTAACACTGCGAATGAAAAAGATGCATAATTAACTTTGAAATAATTACGTCAATTATTAATCCTGGATTTAATATAAACCAATAACCGAATAACGATCGTGAAATGGAAGTGTATTTTTTCAAAATTTACGAAACTTCTAAACTTAACATTATAATGAACCTATAACTAGATATTTATTGCTTGTCGAGATTAATTAGTTATTCTACATACTATTTTTGATCCAAAGAAACATCCATAAATAATAAATAACTGACATTCACAATCTTTGTCGATTATGCGACATTTCTACAATGTATGGGTGTTTATAATAAATGACTTATTACTGAATAAGATATCAAACACAAGTGAATATTGTCGCATAGATTTATTTTATAATTTGACCCAACACACAAGAATATTACACCAGTCATAGCGTTCTACTTATCGTGCAATTTGCCCCAGATATAGTTTAAATCTTGAATGGATGGGCGAATCACGTTATAAGGTGCTATGTAATAAGGTTTTCAAATACTTCAGTAGACACTCGGTACTCAGGCCTCCCTCGAAGTGTGAATCACACAATGGTAAAAAAGGCGGAAAGAATTAACGATGGAGAAGACACTTGGATAATTGCGGAGTCGGACCTATATGGATCCTGGCAATTATATCAATAACAACAATACAGAGTAAAAAGAGCTTTTTTACGGGAAATTTTAACGCTAATATAAGGATTTCAAATATAAACGAGATGCATTGAGACCAAAGACTATAAAACGAAAAAAATGTCGTAAAGACGATGCGATACTAATGGACTGGAGACGTGGTTTTGTAGTAAGCTTTGAAAAAATGTAATTGAAAAGCAGTAAACGATCAGGCGATCTGATGTGCCAACGAATCAGTCAAGTCAAGAGTCTTGACAGTACGCAATTGTGCCAATAATAATGGAAGAATCATTAGTAGATAATAAGGAGATGAAAATGAAAAAGACATGTTTTGATTTAAAAAAAAAGCATGAATATTCTATTCTGAATGATCGGAGATGAAAAGGTTCATATGTTAAATATATTATTACTGAATTGGCTTCTCACTCATACATGAATCACGAACGCTGACCTCATAATAATATATATTGAAAGTACCGATAAAATCTACATTTTACAAGCGGATAATGAAATGTTTACTGAACTTTGGCAGTGCATTAAGTATATGATACTTTATTCTATATTGAACTTGTATGAAAAGTGTAGAAACAATTTTCTCGTTACAAAAAATAATTGAGTTACAATCTGGCAACATTTATTTTAATTTTTGTGGTAGCAGAAAAAGATTATGATATAAATCGATGATTCTGAAAGTGGGGTCAAAAAATTATTTGGGGGGTCAGATACCAACATGGAAATCGCTATGAGACCTGCACTGACCGATATTAAACCCAGGTTTATTTTATTGTGTCAAAATAAGCGGGCTCGCCCATCACATTAAATATAATTAAACATATGTAATAAATTTAGTTAGTTAAGTTTATGTCGAAACAAATACATAATAAAATGTTGTTCAAAGATATACCAAAGATAAGCTATTAATTTGAATTGATACTAAAAAGAAATCAATTACTAATACAAATTATGATTGTTTCAATGCAATTAAACAAAATAAATTTAATCCTTCTGAATTTAAATTCAACCCTCCATTACGGGATGTTTTTCTACACATCTATTCTTCAGGGGGTCCTTTGACATTTTTAAGTGCATTAGAAGGTCGCGAACCAAAAAGTTTGCGAAAGACTTGATATACATGATGGAAAACAAGTTTTATTTGTATGTAAACATAAACGTCAAAGTGAACTCAAATGTAATTATTTCAGTAATAAATAGCATCCGGAATTAAGGAATCAGTAATAATGAGATGAATTATAAAAACATTGAACGAAATCTAAAATGAAACGGTTACGAGAGGAAATAATCAAATAGTTCAACAAACATTAATAAATGTCAGTCGACACATTTAAATAATGAGAGCTTAAAAAATTTACAGTTAAAACTAAACATCTGCGAAATTACATTGAAAAATTGAAAACCATTTATTAATTTTAAGTTATATAATTGATAAATTTTCTTTCACCATAAACTCACGTCATTTATTAAATATTAAATGCAACCACTAAAATAATATAATATAAAATGAATTTAAGAAACGAACAATACGTAAATAATATGTTGTTTAACGTGTTCACTGCGGATGTCTTAACATCTAATTGTTGCTATTATTCGTCCATTTTTTCTTTGTGTTTTGGTGATGTTATGAAACGTAAATCAAGTGTTTTAATGTCTAAAAGTATACCTAAATATATATTGGGCATTAATATGATGAAAGATATTTCGTATTACAAATTTCTTTGAACATTGAAGATCAAACTAGGTGCTAATCGTATAAATCGACGCGAACAAGAGTTTAAAGCGACTTATTTATGAATTGAAAAGTTTTGACAAAGAAATAATTGGATTAAAAAAACACAAAAGTACGTTAGGTTAGGTACAAAAATCATTTTACAATATATTTGATGCATTTTTTTTACTTTTAAAATGAACAAATAGTTGGTTTTAAGCGACAAGTTATTTATTTGTTTAAAAAAATAGTTTCCTGTGGACTAGTTAGTATACATTCATAAATACAGTAGCTTTAATCGCTACATGGTCTATTCCACGATTGTTGTATGTTTTACATCATATATCTTCAAATTAATATTTATTCGCCTCTTATAGTCTTAAGAGATTATTTAGGCTAATTAAGAGTTGATTGCCACTGGATGAATATAATTTGTATAGTCGTGACTACATTGTTACAATCAAAATATCTATACCTGAGAGAAAAACTACACTATATCAACAATTGCACAATTCAGTATAGCTGTTCCGGGTCATTTTGGTGTTGATTCCCTCGGATGATATAAAATATAGTATACTTACTATTCCTTTCGTTACACTCTTTTCTAGTATGGTTACAACATAATTGAGTTTATCACTGGAAAGAGTGCCGAAAGATATACTATATTATGTCAATATCTCAATTTTTGCCAATATTGACATAGCGTAGTTTACTTCCCAGGTACAGAAATTGACCAGCAGATTCAAATAAAAATTAGTGTGTACTTTCTAAGTTTTTTTTTTTTAATTCAAATGTATGAAAATCGATGGTTTTGTAGTAAAACTAAAAGAGACACTCTTTCATCAGGACACATATTTTTTTTTGTTTTGTGGTCATTTCCTATAAGATTCTTCATATTACTCATACTACAGTTCTACACTTTAATCCACTATGTCGATATCTTAATATTGCCAATTTGACATAATGTAGTTTATCTCCCAGGTACAGATATGTACAAGTATATATAATATATATTTGCATTGTTTGTTATTTCTAAAACAACTATTAAATGACGCCATTAAAATATAAATTAAAATTGGAATATTGTCAATGCGATAAGCATTTTCAGCACTAGATTCGAATTTTAAATTAAATATATTACTGTAATGATGGATGTACAAACAATTAATTATGTAATTACCTGAGTATCTATGCGCGCCTCGCAGGTCTCCAGGTGGCACTGCCACTCTAGTGCCCTGAGGTAGAGGTGGTGCCAACGCCTTTCGAGAGCTCTCGCCAAGGGTTCTGCAGACCCTGGACGGCAGAGACGCACGACGGAACTGACGATACGGCCGTGCCACTCGACTTCACGCTGTAAAACCTGCGAAAAGAGATATAATTAGTCATGTTGTATATAAAAAATGTATTTTTTTTAAATTTAGTGCGTCGTAAATTATATATCCGGCTAGTTGGAATATGAGTATTGCATTTTGGAGGAAATAAGATGTTGTTTGTTCTTCAAATTAATATGAGCGTTCAGAGAATGTACGAGTGTGTTAGTTAGTAAGGTTTGAGCACATTATATTTTGCCTCTGCTCCAACTTATGTGAGTAAAAAGTTAACAACTAATATTTGTGTAAAAATCTATGTTTTTTTTTACTTAACGCCTTCTGCCAGTATAATGACAGATAAATTTAAAGCGCGAAGAATAATATTACGATAAAAACAATCACATAATCTTTGTAATAAAAAGCGGAAAAAACACACAAAATAGTCATCCAAGATCCATACAATTACATAAAAACGCAAGTTTAGAATTGTCAGTATTATCTTCTACATAATACTAAAAAAATATTGTAATAGTTAAAATTTTACAATTTTTCACGTGACTTAAAAAAGCCGAAGTTCCATTGTATCGACGTTTCACTAATAGGTAAATTAGACATACGTTTGTACAGGAATATAAAAGAAGTGTATAATCAGATATAGATACAGATGATGATCAAACGTAATACAATTTATAAACACAAAACAGTTGGAAGTATGTTTGCGCTTACTGAATGGTACAAACAAATACTGTCCTGTAAAATGAGTTAAGATAATCGAAAGTGAAAAGGTAGTTTTGAAACCGAAATGATTCAACACCCTTGGCTTATATTGATAATATGTTCATTGGAACATCAGATAATTTTCACGTGGCCATTCGAGTAGAGCTCCAATGGAAAAACACACTTATTGTGCTTCGCAGATAACGGAAAGTAAACCGTGCCATGGTAATTAGTATGTTAGCTACCGAATAAAATGGGAACCAAATGCTTTAACGAACGAAAACATACAAAAACACAGTGTAACAGTATATTTAAAACAGCGTTACTCAACATACATAATCTTTTTAGTCCAGTTACTTCAGGGACCATTCGATAATTGAACTAATAATACAACATTAGCCATTTGATTAGTATGGCCATACATGGACGCCCAGACGCATTATCGTCTTATTTTCAAAGCCATTATTTTATTTCCAAATAAAATTATATTATTTTTCTTTATACGAGTATATAAATACTACATAGATTTATTAACGATACGTGGAAGTCATAATAAAAAAATACTACTACAACTGTGTTCTTTTCATAATGAAATGGGAACTGACACATTAGACAATTTTATAAACACTTTAGAACCAATTTGGATTAAATTAAAAAAAAAACGCGATGTGCAAAATTTATTCACTTCCAGGATTTGTGTGCGAAAAATTAACTCACTGACCAAAGGGTTAAGTTGAAACTACAAGAAGGATTTATAATGAAAATTCAATGAAATGTTGTACGAGTAAGCGTGGAAAATTTTGTTGTTTTTTAGATTGATACAATAAAAACTTATAAACTAGTGATAATACAATTATTATTCTGATTTACAAAGAATATATTATAACTATAACTGCTGTTGCAACGGATGAAACGGTCTTGATTGATTTAATATTATATTTTAGTGTTGTTATTTACTCGTAACTTACTATTAGTATTAATTGCAAAACTATTTTGTTTTAGCATTGTTTATTATTTTGCTAAATAAATAAAAGATATTTTAAATTGTCGCCATTATGATAATCAAAAAAATGTTCTAAGTTAGAAAGTATTGTATTGATCTTTGCTTATATACCTACGTGATACAAAGGTAATCACATCGATACATGAAACAAGCAGAGAAAGGACTCATTGCATTGAGTGGATATAATTCGCAACATGGAGGTTTAATGACTCTCAGTATGTTCTACATACATAAAAGTTAACTGCGATGGTAATTTTCAGATCATCAAAGGTCAAATCAACAACAGGCAACTGACACACAAGAGCAAATACTTTCTTTTGTACCAGATAGATTCAGGTAAACAGATAGCGAGTGATTATATTGAATATGATTGTTATCGTCGTCGCTCAAGAAATTTGAAATGAGATTGAAAGATGGATTTTGTTCTATTGACGATGTGCTATAGAATAAAGGATGTTTCACTACTATTATAGTATGCCTGTAGTTTTTACCGATACACATAATTGTCAAGACAAAACGTAATTTGAAGAACTTTGTTTCTCTATCGTTGATCACGGTTACCTTCTTGGAGGAGTGGTTACTTTATTTGAACTATTCCCATTGCTGAGCTGCACGGGATGATATCACCATGCACGCAGTGCTAAAGAAATTTTATTGGGCTGTAGACTCAATTGAATTTTCTTATAACTGTTCCTCAGTGGCACGAAGTGCCCTATTCAACCAATATGCTGAATACTCAATCAGTTTGGGAGTCCTTGTGAAATTACTTCACAAAAAGTGCCGCGACTTTGGAAAAGACTTTGAAATTAGTTCTGTTAGAAACTAAATCCGCATGCCTGATAGGGACCGTATGAGGAGGAATTCTGGTGAATAGCTCCATACGAGAGTCCATACAAGAACTACAAACGGAAGTTGAAATAAATAAAATATTAATAAAAAGTTTTGAGGATTAGCTTGCTGAACAATACTTGAATTGAAAGTTGCTTGGCCTATTAACGTTAAAGCAGTTCGATAAAAGCAAGATTAAATTTAACTAAAAATATTTTCACCGATTAAGTTTTATCGCATACAAAGTACAGAGTACAATTTGAGCTTTAAATGCAGCTCCAGCACACATATATATTTATGATTATTAAAATATTTTCAGTATTATTATATTTATTGTGTGAAAAGAGCCCTGATGAACACGTGTACATCAATCATAACAACTGAGTAGTAAGGAGATACATAACAATTTGAGGATATATTGGGGATATTGCATGAGACTAAATACGTGTAATTTCTATATACTGTACAACGTTAATCGCATTCGTTAAATAATTCGTAACGCCAACAAAATGTGGCTTGTATAAATATTCCAATCGCCTTGAATGTTTATCGGAAGCATTCAACTAATTTTAGTGCATTCGCCTTAAAATAAGCAATGATAAATAAGCCAACATGCCAAATTAAATGACAATCGATTTTTTATACAAAGTGAGTATGTACGCATCGTTTCTTCACAACTATTATTAATTGAATTAAAATATAGTTTTGCAAGTGATCTATTAGTTTTTATAAGGTTAAATATATGAAATACATTGCAAAATATAGGTGCAAATGATTGTCATACAGACGTTTACCTGATCGTTTGAAAGATACGAGGTGCGTAAAAATATTGAGATTAAATTCCGTGTCGCTTGTCTAAGAATCGTCATTGACAGTTGTGATATCAAATTAAGCTACAATAAAAGAACAAAACAATAAAATAGTGGACGTAAATGACGTGCAATTAAATCAAACCGCACATTGTGAAATCAAAACATCACGCAAAAATGTGATGTTTTGAATTCAAAAGATATTTTAAGAAACGGATATAACTAATATATTAAATTTGACAGCTATATCCGGACGAAAAACTTTATATAATACTAATTTAAACGTGTTATAATTCGATATTATTGAAAGTAAAGCACGCAAAGCCTAACTAGAAATTTTAGGCTTCTTAAAATGTTTTTATTTATTTTTATTATAAAATGATTCTCCCTAAAAGTAACTGATTATTGACACAAGATAATATATTTATAAGAGATTCATTTTGTTCACCGTTAATTTCTTGTCCTTGATTCAATACTGGTATGTTTACTCTAAATTATATTTTTATATTGGGAAATGGTTGATTTTTATCAATAAAAAGTATAGAAATTTAGGAAATTCTGTCAAACTACTCCACTGATAGCATGACTTTAAAACGTATGAGTTATTATCCTAAGTATAATAAATTTATGCGCTTTTTTGAAATCAAAAACTTTTATTTTATATAGATATTATAATGTTTGGATGAACTAATGAAACTAAAGCAGATTTATGATTAAACTAACGTACAATACAGTACATTTAACAGTGGTATCATTTATAGCAGTACACATTAAAATTAAAAACATTTAGTCAGTTTTAAAGAATATTTCATAATTTATTAAATTTAAATAGTTGTCGAAAAACAACGCATTGGCGTTTTTTCCATTATATACGAGTAAATAAAAAATATATAATACATTGGACCTGAACGAATTATTTAAGGACTGTACATCCTTAAGAACGATTTCAAAAGAAATATTAGCCTCAGTGCTTATATAATGTTACAACAGTTGATCGACAAAAATATCCATAATTAACAATTGAAAATAATAAATGAATCGATGATTATTCCTTTGTAAGATAATTTTCACTCTAGTCGATGCGTGTTACACTCACAAGATTCAGTCTTGCCGTCTAAATGCGGCATATTTCCGGTGAATGGAATCTAACAAAATAATTTCACACCTACTCAAAAAAAAACTGCGCAGGATACTATTTATTATAAACGCTGTGAAGTTACTTTCAGATGAGAGAAGAAACCATAGTCATCAAAAAAATTGAACACTTGAGTGTATCCGTATAAATAAACAGAATATCTTCATGAGAGAAATATTTTATTTGTAGTTATTATGGTATTTTAATATTACTGTCGAAAAATTAAATGTGTATAAGAAATCTGTGATATAATAACTGAATGAAAGTACTAATAAAAATATATCCACCTTGTAGAAATAATGCATAAAAATATTATGTATCATATCGGGTGCACTACAATTGAAATTGAAATTGAAGTATTATTGTAAATTCTATGTTGCCAGGAAAATGAAATACAATACGTTTTTCGGCCTTCAAATTAAAATCGAGTACATTTCTCTCAAGTGATCATTAATCGATATAAACACAGTATAATCGGTTATATTTTTTTCATTGTAAGTAAAACATTATTTATTTTTATGGTTCCGGTAATTGTCCAACAAAAATAATGCCGAAATTTAAGGAGAAAAAACGGTAATTATAATCCAAGCATAACACAGTATTTATTATTTGTGGCAAGTCATTATACAGACTAATTCCCATTATACCGAAAACTGTGCGATGACTGTTAAAATACTCGGTTATAATGAAACTCATTATATATATTATAGAATAAAAGAAAAATTGTACAAAAAATGTATTCCAGCATTATAAAACTATTGAAAAAAAATCTAAACATACTCGTATTATATGTGCAAACTAGGTACGTTATATTGAACACTTGACGTCTGTAATAACGAGATATTGTCCCTTTGTTATATTTGTACGCAAGGTTCGTCCGGTTTTACAAAAAAACGTATTCCAGGATTCAGCCTGTATCAAAATAATGCCCGTATTTTTTTCACTGTTTCTTTTTTTCTTTTAGCCATATCCACTTTAAAACGAAGCATATA
>JAPMAE010005855.1:307-11691 GCA_036584705.1 Rhyacophila sp. 25_7
ATCTGAATAATTTTTTTCGTAAGACAGAGATAGAAAAATCATCGTCTCAGTTTTGGTAACATTACGCTGGTCACACGAAGCATGTGAGTACTGCTTGTATTGTGACACCTTACTCTTTAAAAAATTTTTTTTAAATACAAAGGCTCCATCTTTTGATATATGCTTGAGATACTGGATTTGGTTTATATTTTGGAATCGGTTCTCAAAACTAGCCCCGTGCCCACGAATGAATTAAACACTCGTCAACAATTGATAGATCAAATAACTCGTGGCGAAAGTGATTAGTAAGCAATAAAAGGGTCGACCGTTGTTACTTCACAAAATATCTATTTGCATGTAATTTATACTACACGTTATATAGATGCTGTAAAAAATATTAGGAAGTTACATATATTTTAATATTGCCAATGCAGGTGGAGCGGGTGGCGGTCGTGATGATGACAGTGATGATGATGAACCTGCGGTGAAAAAGAAAGCTTTGCCAGGGGCAGTGGGGACGTCGAACGGCGCCGGTCTGTTGCCTTCTCCTTCTCTGACTCCCGGATCGTCGGCTCCGCCGGCTCCCTCTCTATCCGCCATGCCGGGAATGTTTCCTGTACCTCCCGGGGTTCCTCTCATGGGGCCCATGCCGCCGCCTCCATTTTTACAAGGACCCCCCGGGTTAGTCATTTCATTTTTAATGTGTAAAATGACCATTCATCTTTTTTTTGGGTTTTGTTTACTTTTGTTTATGGACTATTTGGCAAATAATTTTGGAAGAATCATCTTTCAGCTAGTGTGTCATCTCTAAAATGAATACAGGTTAAGTCCCATTATATTGGACTTTGTGGGACTGTAAAAAAACTTATTATACTGAAAATATGTTATTGGATAAAGAAGAAATTGTCATCCAGTACAAAATCTGTCCTTCCATATTATATGAGTGTTTAAAAGCATTAACAATATCAACATTTGCTGAACGTACTATATCAAAATGAGATTTTGTTTCATTAAATTGGTACGAATGATTTGTTTCAGTTCTTTAAAAAAATATTCATTATTAGGTTTTCATTACTGATGGACTCATTACAGAGATTCATTCTTATTTATAAGTATGTAGATTTAATCTTCAGATGACCATGTGTTGTTGGTTTCACTATTTATTAACCTGTTCATAGCAGATGTCGTAATATCTAATTTTTTACATTCTTTCATCAGTAATTTTATGAAATTTTAATTGTATGTTTTTTTTTTGCCTAAAAATACTTTAAATATGTGGGGAAGCCAACATATATATATAAAAAAAAAATATTGAGAAATTTCAATATAGAACAATGATGATTGAACATATCGTTGAAATACTGCAAAAACTACAGCAGGCAAAAAGTTAAAAGCCTGAAATTGTGTTTTTTTCATAAAGTAAATAAAAAGTGATAATCATCAATATTTCATATTGATGCTGACAATGTGATTGAAATTTACATGTGTTTTTTTTGTGTAGAATGGTGATGGGCGGAGTGAGACCGCTGTTTCCTTCCGGCACTCCACAGACTTCAAGTTCTGTGCCTGCACCGCCAAAACCTGCCTTTCCTGCTTACAGGTTTTACTCTATGTTTTATTTATTACTCATAGTAATTAAAAACGATAACCTTAAGCACACATGGATTATGCTGCGAAAGTAGTTTATAGTTCTTTTGTAGATAATCATTGCAAAAACATGTTAAAAATAGATTTTTTTTAAATATTGGGAATTTAATATGGCTGTTAGAGCAGATATTATTAAATACCACATCAAATTATGATTTATAAAAATCTTACTATTTTAAAACATTTGTTTTTATTCGGATCATTATTATTTCCGTACAAGGAGTAGGCTACTTATTACGTATAAAATTGATTCTGAGGGCAATCAGTTAACATATGGCAATCGATAATCATCTACTTCTTACAAATTACATTATCATTACATACATCACGTCTGCGTTTGTGGAAATTTCAATTCAAAAGGTTAAATATAACTATTTGTCTATTTTGAAATGTAGAATTTAGAGGTAAAATTATATTATTCAATATAATATTTAATGTGATCTTCGATATTCTAGCAATGTAACAATAAGCGCACCTCCCACCGGTGCCGGCGGAGGGGCGGTGGGGTCCCCCGCGAGGCCCCTCGTCACATCCACGGGCGCATCGTCTCGAATAATGCATCCGCCGGAAGACGTGTCGCTGGAAGAGATCAAAGCGAGGTCATCCCGTTATCGAAGGGCGACTCCTACGGCAGCCGCTCCTGCGGTGACCCCTGCCACTCCTCAGCCTGCCCCGGTCCTACCGCAACCTGCGCCGCACCCCACACCCTCATTGCACCAGGCCATCGCTGAGGTAAATGTCAAGCTGTCAGATTTAATTCCCTTTTTTGTTTCTTTCTGTATATATTTATTTTTATATTTCTATGATTTAAATTGTTGCATCAAAGAATTGTTTCCATTCGGTTCGAGTATTTGACTTATGAATACAATGATGTTAGTAACAGCAAGCTAAGAACACCTGAAAACGAAATTGCATAATTATTCATATAAAGTTTAAATTTTTTTTATTATTTTCTAAAACCTGCTCGTTTATTAACTTCAACATAAATATTTTTGGTTTATTCTAAATTTTAACAATTTGCGTGTATTGCTACATTGCTACACCTAAAACTGGTCTCTTCCAAATTCTTCATCTAAAATTCTTTGAATTTTTAATGCTTTGCAGTTTATCGGTTAGAATAATTTATCTCCTAAATGGATGACATTCAAAAAAATAATTGATGCCATTTCAAAGTAAGCTTTCAAAAAAGCTGCGATTGACTTTTGTGCGTGTGTGTGATATTTCAAAATACTCAACAAACGCAAGGCTTATAGAATAATCGCAAGTCTACAAGTCTACCGTCACTCATATAAGAATTTGTAATCTTATATGATTTATTTTATGGATGCACATGGATAATGAGGGTGATATCCAAAGTGTGTGGTCATAATATATGCTGTAAAAAGTGATGTGATTTTCCCAAAACGCAGAAATGGAGCTCACTCCACCCCCATCCTGCATTGTTGCAGCATCTCCACCACCAGCAGCAGCAACAACAGCAGCAACAGCAACAGCAGCAGCAGATGGCCGTGCAGTTGGCCGTGGTTGCCCAGAAGCAGGCGCACGACGCTCATGCCGCCTTGCTCCGCTCCCTGCCGCGGCCTCCCCAGCACCCTCAGTTCATGCCCGTCGGTGTACCGATGGCCGCGATGGCCCACCCGCACCATCCCCACCACCAGCTGCAGCAGCTGGTGGGCGTGGGGATGGGAGGGCGCCAGTTGCCTCCCGGTATGCACATGATGCAGCAAATGGCCGTCCCGCAACTCAACATGCTCCGGCCGCCCGCCATGCCTCACGGCTTCCCCCCAGGTGAGCCTCACCCCGCCCCGCGCTCTTTTCCCCTTCTTGCTCCATCCCCCTCGTCACCAGTCATTTGAAACGTCAATTTGCCACTCAGCCAAAGTTATTTGAATCGGCGACTGGTCTAAGAGCATTGCCGAGGATTCATTTTCAATTTTATTCGTCTCTTGTGTGAAATTACTGTTATGACAATTGGAATCTGTCAATGATTGTTTTTAAAAAAGATCATAGATAAACTTTGATTAGATGAAGAGGATTTGAGAATGCCCCTTTAACGCCTTCTTTATTTCTATTCAAAAGATGTATGTCTATTTTTTATTATGTTCTTTGAAATATGAATTCTCTCAATATTTAGATTTGTTCAATTAAACGTTCAATTAGCCAATTCCACCCCCTGAGAAAAGTTTTACCTACAAAATATAAATCAACATCAACACCTTGTCGATGCAGTGAATAGAACTTCACAATTTGTTGTATGTTATAAAGTATTATCTGGATCGGTTGTTAGCCTATATATTTGTTCAATTATGTTCGACTCGGAAGGTTTTGGTTATATACCTAAACAGCTTTGGGATTCCGAGCTGTGACTCGCTGGAGTCATTCTTTAAACTGTAAATAAACCATCAAAAGACTTTAATTAAACTTATGTCGTGACTGTTTGGAAAATTAGTTAACATTCCTGTACGTGTTTCCTTTTATTTTGTTACGTTTGGATGACCGATTATGCCAATTATCCACTATATTACAGGGTGACCGAATATTTTTTTGTGTAGAAATCATTATTTCAGATATTCTATTGCCCCGATGGGGTCTCACATTAACTCACCCCTGTTATATAATGACATTATGTTGTTTAAAATATTTTGCCCCGTCGATGTGTTTTAGAAAATTCAATGCAATTGTTTCTTATGTGTGTAACATTTTCATTCTCAGTTGGTACATACACATTTCAATGTCATCATATATGACGGTCTGCGATATGATAGATTACTTACTCTCTTCCGCATCATGCTGTTTTCCAAAATATATTCAATAACATCTACGGTGCCTTTCGTTGAGCGGTAACCTTAGAATATTACTTGTGTTGAAAATGTGACCAATAATTTACATTTCCATCATGTATTTACTAAAATAATACTGCGAAATCAGTCGCTGTCTAAACTGGCTTTCGACATGACATTATTTCAAATGAATATTCTTCCGATGTTCTTTTCTTTCATTAGAATGTCGAGGCGATGTTAAATCGTAATTATGAAAATCATTCAAAATTTTTATTCAGTCACAGTTTTGTAACCTTCCCTTTCTTTACTTTTACGATTCCTCTAGTTATATTTTTAATGATTTGATTGATAATTTAGGTTAAAACCGTGACAGTTGTAATGTTAGACACTTGGTGCCTTGGTTGTTTTTTAAAAGTCTTGACCCGTCGAATCCATTATGAAAATCTGTAATTCTGTCGATCGGCCCTTGCCGGCTTTCCATATTCATAGATTCGTCATGTGTTCTTATTGTTTATTTACTTGTAAGGTACAAATAATTTTTCCATTTATTGCATTCCTCTAATATGACTAAAAATACTTTCATAAATCTGGTATGCCGATTCAACAATAATACTGTCTCTAAAAACCTCCCAATTTAAAGCCTGTTTGGATAAAATTAAAAGTTAATTTAGAATATTTCTAGTTAAAGTGAGACTTGATTTAATAAAAAAGTAAAACAATTGGTTGTTTTAAAAACTAATAATATACTTAAAATACCGTCTTGAATCGATAGCGTTTGAAATCTAAGCAGAGACGCGTTAAAAGTAAGTTTTTAGCTCTCTGTAAATTTGTTCTGTTTTGATTACCGCTGGCGGGGTCGTTCGTACTGAGGCATTTTCGATACGAACCCCCGCCGCTGAGGCTCGAGTGCGGAAGTGTCGGAGAGATATGAGATAGAGTATGCCCGTAGGCTTTGTGTTTCACTCTCTAGAGGTCTCTTGCGCCACTCGTGGCCGTGAGTGTCGCCAATGCTGCCTATTATATTTTTGTTTGTTCTTTTTTTTTTGATACGGTTGATAAAGTGATGTGATTGGGCTGTTGGGTTCCTCGCCCAACAATAATTCACTCACTGTGATCGCCCACGGTTCTTCATAAAGGTAGACCATATTCTCAAGTAACAAGTAACTTACCTGCATTATACATATATATACATTATATTATATCTATTTATATATCATAGGCCATTAACGCCGTGTCATTTTGTTTTCTGTATATTCTCTTTCTGTCTTTCGCTCTGATATGAAATTATTTTGTTCTCCGTACCATCATATACTTTGTCAGTTTTGGTTGTCTTCATTTATTATGTTTGTTTATGATTTTATACAAATTTACGCCACCAGCGAGTTTTCGAGAAGTATCTTTGTATTTGATTCTACTGTTCTTCGTCCAATAGAATGTTTTAACTTTTTTATATTCTACTATTTTTTTTGAAATTTATTTGAGTAAACATTCATCACACTTGTCATTGTCGTATTTTAAGTTTTTTTTATTTTTAATATTATATTATATATCCATAAAATTGATTTACATTTTATTGAGTGTATAATTTTAAAACAGATATTTGCCATGTGTTTTGGGGTGATGATTGAATCTGTGCCACACTCCGTTCAGAATATTGAGAATTTTGTTTCGGCGAAGACGTCAACTGCACGTTTTCGTAACAGTTCACTGAACAGAGGAGCGAATGAAAGAAAAATGGTTCGCCGCCGACCGCTCTGTCCCGGCACTCGGCCGGAGTCGACAAGATGCTCGTTATCCGCGGGACGTGTGGCACACTTGGATTATTTAGCACAGCAGTGGCAGTGGCCCAGTTTATACAGTAATTGAATGTTTGGCATGGTTGTGAATTGCTTCAAAAAATCACATTTAACTACTTGGTTCCTTGGATATTAGATGCCTAGCTAGTTTTAATTTCAAAACACTTTTAATATGTGGTAGGATTTCTTTTGAGACTGATTAAGTTTTGGTTTAATAACTAGTTTTTTTTTGTTGACAATTTGACGTGCGCTCCGGCGCTTCTTTATGCGACCGCGACGACCCGTCTGTATCTTTGAACGGCCGGCCGTCGACGGCGGTTCGATAGTTCGACGGTAAGGTAAGTGTCCGCGTCCATAAAGAACGTCCTAGGCTGCGTCAAAACGTTTGCACGCGAGGGTGACGTGAGTTCGTTCAGGTCCGGCCTTTCAGTTCGTCGAATATATCTTAATCGTCTGACTTATGATTTCGTAAATTTTTAATATCATTCACGTGTACATACGTTTACGCTCGTTCCGCAGTATTGATATCATTCCGATTGAAGTTTAGCGCCGTGCATAGTATTTGCATTTTGACAGTTCATTAGGAATCTGTTAAATTACTTGGGACATTACACGTGACACACGGAGTGAGTTGACGACTTAAACCGTGGCATCACCCTGTATATTTCCTCCGGCCCTCTCGAAGTGAATAAACCGCGGTGATAGTGTGGATAGTGTTAGCTTAAAGGCTGCGGAACTGAAATAACTGAGTGACCCTCGTGCGAGGTTAGAAGGGGGTGAGTAATTTTCATTTTATTTCAGTGTAATAATATTTCAGCACCGTTGAACCGTAGGTACCTTGGTTACAATATTCTTTAATACCAATAACCATGATTAATATTTTATTTGGATACTTTTCACCAATAGCAAATCGACTACGTCATACTTTACTCACAATCACTACGCTGTAAGCTGTATTATTTGTTATCGTTAACCAGCGGGACAGTGGGAATGACGACGATCGGATGATCGCAACCCAACAATTTTGGTTTACTGATTATTGCATTAACAAATATTTGGGCGACGCCCGGATCGATGTTCCTCCCCTCGCTCGCTATGCGATAATGGCGAATTAGCTCGTTTTGAAAAAACACCACCGTCCCGTTATGGTACACTTCGGCGCCGCTTCTGGAAACGCAGGAGGGGCCGTCTTCGCATTGTCTCCGGTAGAGTGTAGACGGGCGCGTGGGTGTCATAGGTGAGAGAACAATTTTGACAGGTGATTGCGCTTCCGGCGATCACAGCGGGGGCTCACGCTCCGCTGTTGGACTCACCTCGTCCCCTGTCACAGATTACTAAAAATCCTACACATATTACTACTATCATAATAACTGTATATTGAACTGTTTATTTATCTAAATGTACGCTTCATGGACTGATCCCGCGTTGTGTAAATGCAACCGTTATTTCAATCGTACATACTTCAATGTATTTGTTTATTTTCTTCATTACTCAAATTTTACTCGTCGCTCAGGGGAAGGCCGAACTCTTATTTCTTATTTTTTGAATTTTTAATTCTTCCTGCGCATCATCGACTCGGATGCGAACGAAGATGCCCACTATTGAAATGTCCCGTGAGACTCATTCGACGCGGTTAACGATGAGTTCAGCCCTCGCCCTACGACTTCACTGACAACAACATTAACAAGAAGCGAGAGTCGAGCGATCGTATAATCGGAATCGTTAATTCTTTATGGTCGATGCGATCTAATGTCGGCGGTGTATTGGCCCGCGCGGTCGTTCCACAGGCATGATCCAGCTGGGCGGAATGGGAGGGATGATGGGACCGATGCAGCCGATGGGGCCGATGGCGTTCCCCGGAGCGGTGGGCGGCCTGCACATGATGCCGCCGCGCTTCCGGTGATCCGATCCCGCCGCCAGCCTCGCCCGCCTCTGGCGCATGCGCCTCCTCTAACCCGACGCCGGCCTCTGACGATACCCCGTCCGCCGGTCTCCGATTTCCAGGGTCAAATATTCACCGGTCGATTATTTTCCGTGCAGACTGAAGAGTGCTGCGTAATCTGACCTGTTTCATAGCGCAAAGTTGACGGCGAGTTCAAAGCGCTCAAAAATCAAATCAAAAATTATTTTCACTATAATAAGTACTCTCATATATACAAATACAAATTTCGAAATTATCATTTTAAAGAAATGCGTCTGCATATCTGCAGAGAAAAGGCATTTAATGTGTTAAGAGTTGTGTGTGGTTCTGTTTTCAAGTCGTCCAAGTCGAAATGTCAGCCTTCGAACGTTTGCTGGAACTCTATCTGAAATCTATCGGATTGATCAATTTGATAGTTGTCATGTTTGTAATGAGAATTCGCTGTGCAAAATCATCGACCGTAAGTGTTTGGCCCTCGGTAGTAATTTACTTCATAACTGTTTTTTGTATCTTTGTTACGGACGTTGTATGATTTTACGTTAAGACCATCGAAATGTACAGTAAACAAAGTTACGTTAGTGAAGTTGTGGACCTGCCCGTTCATGTCGAAATATTATTTATTTGTATGGTTACGTACATGTATTGTGTAATATATTATGTTAAGTATTTCAATATATGTGGACATTTCATTATCAGAGTTGCCATTCTTTTCCAAATAATCATCGCAATGTGGGATATTTACGAGTTTCTCAGATAAACGTCGCTGCTCATAATATTGGTTTCGACGTGTCATCGGGGTTAATTTGTAAGCGACGCTCCCCACAAAGAAGAGCGTTTGTGTTGCGCTATTTCTACTTCTGCATGCCCTCGCATATTATATTCTTATCCGTATCAAACGAATCGACGGATTAACGAATCGCCCATCGATACTGTGGACTTTTGAATTTCCGCATATTGACATGTTTTTACCTGTCGACAGATTGTAGGACTGGACTCTGACGGTTCCGAGTCAGTAAAGAGAGCTCGATTCGTTCAGGGACGAACGGTATGTAAGTTGATAATGCAATTTTAATCCTTTGTTTCATTATGTGTGATCGCATCCTCGCTCACGCCGTCCTTCTATCTCTCGTCCGCTTCATGTACATCATTTTGTCGATCGAAGACTATACTTAAAATTGTACATCTAGACATAACACCGCTCATTATTTTAATGGCGTTCACACTATTAGCGGTGGAGGGAAGTAGTTTTAAGTGAGCCGCAGACCTGGAGGCAACATCAGGTCAGTTTTATTTTTATTTTTCTGTAAATTCGAATTGTCACCTGACACGCTGTCGAGGTAAGCCTTTCAACCGATAGATACATTCAATTATATACGCTATCGAGTGAACTGTTTGGGTAATCCGTACCGGTCTTTATTATTATTGTATTGTATACCTTTTCAATGACTTTGTAACGATTGCACATTATAAAGAAACGATTTGAATCTTTAAACTCTCATGATCCTTAAATGTGAGCACTGATAGCTTTTGTTTTTTTTTTCATTATACATTTAAATATTGTCGATAACCTTATGACCCATTTTGGATTATACATCTGATTCGCCGATCGGAAAAGGTGAAATTTATACATTTGTAAAGTTAAGTTGACTATTCAAATAAGACGAGCCGAGAGACAGGTGATGGGTGAAATCGCAACGGCTGTTGTTGGACCTCGGTTTAATTATTGTTCACGCTCCATCTGTAACTTGCAACTTTGGCGAGTGGTCGCAGGGGTCCCTTGTTCTTGCACAACTAACAGTAAAAGCTGTATTCGCTGGTCAAAAACAGAGAGTCGATGATTGTCATACGTCGTTTTAATGTATTGAACTCTCTTCATTGTCTATTTGAAAGAATCTTTCAATGTATAAGCTCATTTTGTTCTTTCGGTTACCTTTAACAAACATTCCAAATCACCGAGCTTTTTTTTTATCACACAAGACTGCCGGTGATCATTCATATTCTGTTAGTTTTGCGGCAGGCGAGAAATTGCAGTTGTTATTTCATGTATTTGAAATTGCGTCTGCTTAAAATCACAACAGCCGTTGTTGGGCCGGCGTTCCCCTGTTAATCATACCGTTGGAGTATACTGATTCACTTCTGCTATTTCATTTTCAAGTTGTTCACTGTCAGGGGCGAAGGGAATGTTTTTACGAAACGGGGTCAGATTATGAAAGAACTTCAATGTAGCCATTTATTACATTACGAACTTTCTTTATTTCACATTTCTACCAATGTTTCCCGTCTAGTCTGATATTAGTACAATATGTCATTATTTCACTTGACAATTGAATTAAGGTTTATTTCAATTGGCTGGGATGTGATTTCGAAGACGTTTTTCAATTTAGTTAATGCTCACGATAACATATTTGATCTTTGTTTAACCATTTTTCCTTGTAGGTCCCTTATTCTGATATTTCTTTGATACATACATCGATTTAACTGATCATAAGTAGTTTCTTTAAAATGCCAAGCCCAAGTTTTAAAATCATATAGATATTGAATCTGATTTGTGGCACATTTGAAGCGTAAAATGATACTTTAGCTCTGATTGACAGGTGACTGTCAAGTCACAACCTCGGGTTGTTGAAGCGGTGGCCCCCTGTCCATAATAACTTGCTAAATTTTAAAAGGACATTTTTATAATTACGCTTTCCCGGCCAAATGCTCTGCTACTTGCACTATCCTGCACTCTACAATAATTAGTGAAATATGTGTTTTATTTCTAACTAACATTGTTTACTCACTGCCAATGGCATCAGTACAATTGAATATTCATTTGAGAAATAAAATTTTGCTGTGTTAATTTACATTTATACACTTTGTCGAATTTGCTGTGTCTAATGACTCTCACTGATGCTTATGTGGTTCATATTGGATTGTTTCTTTGTTAGATTGTTACATAATGAAATTCTGTAATAATACATAGTCCATCAGATTGAAGGAAGCGGGTTAACACCACATAATGAAAAAAAAAACCTTTTTAATACTATCATTGTCTCATCTATAAAAGCAATGCAATAGATATTTGATTATTGTTTTTATTTGACATCATTCAGAGTAAATTGTGCATGCTGACAAGTCGATGCGATCTAACATTGAAGTAAACATATTCTGAATGATTCGAAAGAGTATGCGGGCATTTGGTTTGGGAAACGATTAGGACCTCTGTCTTAAATTATTATTACTGTCATTGATGTAATGCATTATTATATTTCTAGTTGT
>JAPMAE010005857.1:1883-12844 GCA_036584705.1 Rhyacophila sp. 25_7
AGGAGTGTCGAAAGGTGACAAGCGTATCCAGTCCTGGAGTAACCTTTAAGCAAAAAAAGCACGTGCCTAGCCATCAAGAGAAAAAAAGGGCATCACGAAAAGTTTTCATAGGCGGATTTATCTGAAAATGTTGATTTCAATAACTTTGCAATACATTTTGGGGCTCAAATAATAGCCAAAAATGAATGTTTAGTGAATTAAAGCGATGGGAGTGAAATTATTCTGTCTGTAAAAGATGAAAAAGTCACAATTTAGCTAAAGATCCAGAGTTGTGGCTTGATTTTTCTGTTGATGATGTGGCTTATCGGATCGCTTGTGGACCCAGTAACTGTCAATGACACAATGGGCCATTTGTCAAGTCTTAAAGGCATTTTATTAGTGGAAAATTTTAAATTAGAAGTGTAAGGGGGCACCAAAGTTAGTTAATTATCTTAATCCGCCCCCGCAATTACTCCTCTCTTAACTATATATTCATTTAACAACTCGTAAAAATTAACGACTTTTAACGAAAAATTTGGTTTTGTCCATTGTCCACGAATTTTAATGCATGAGTAGATTGCATGAAAACGGCTGCAATTAGTGCCAATCAACAAACTTACGTACTATGTGTCCACATCTCCATACTTTAAAATATTTAGAAAATGTTTATCAGTGTTTTTTGTGTCGAGACAAGCTATGCTAGAACTGATTTTCTCGTATGTCCACACTCAATTATTTATTTAAACCGTTGTTGGGTTACCCATATGTAAAAAAAGCTCGCTTAATTTCAAAGTACAATTACAAGATAGAAGAAAGTATGAAATATGAAGTACAATCGTTGAAATCATCGTTTAAAACAATGTTAATATATATAAAATATTGGCATTTTTAAGCATTTTTATACTCTTTGACAACATTCAGCTGGATCTTTTTTATTATGCATCCGAACTAAATATATTTGTACTATCTATACACTTAAAATCATTTATAGAAGTGACGTAGAATTCTATTTGTTCTTGATTTAACAAAAATATCACTGACCTATATGGATGTATATTAACCTTTTCTCTACCAGACATCATGTTACAACCCGGCAAGCTGTGAATTTTCAAGCAAAAATAGAACCTAAATATTTCTTTTAAAAGTATATTGTATGTTTCTTTGTCGTGACTGTTTTTAATGATCATATTATCATAGTCATATATCTGCCTTTTTAAATTTAAAATCATCCAAAATATTACAATTTGTCTAGCAAACTACGTTTTAAGTTGTGCGAGTTAACTCGTTTCTGGCACTTAATTTGTTAATAAAAACCCAACGAAAGCCCACCCTTGACTTAAAGTTTTTTTACATGTTATGACTTTGATAATTTATCAATTTATTGTGTTCATAATATGACGACATAAAAATAACAAATATATTATGATTAGTTACATAAACACAACGCAGCAAATAACTAACCAACAACAAGTTTTTCTGGAAAATTTAAATATTTTACTTTGTTCTTTTTTATTTTTATATTTTACTGAAAGACTTTGTTCCAATATTGAATATTTTTTTAATAATATTTGAGATTTTTTTTGTCCTTATAAATATGAAGAATTTTTGTCAGATAAACAAACAGTTCAGTAGAAATATTTCTTTGCTCTTGTCTCAATGATCACATCACGTAATATTCAGTAAATATTTGTGTTTTCTCATTTAGCATGTGCATTGCAATATGCAAATATTTGGTAAACGTGTATTATCTACAAAATGCTAATGGATGTACTCGTGAATGATCATTTAGGTAAAATGCGTTGACTCTTTATTCAACACAGTACAAAAATTGAGAGGGTCATTCCCAAAGTAAACTTATTCCACTTCAAAAAAAAATTAGAAAATGTCAAAAAACTGTTTATGGTGTCGATATTACATACTTTTTTTTATCTACATAGCAAATTGTATTTTATACTACCAATGGATATAACAAAAAATATGTAATATTGACACCTTGAACAGTTTTTTTTGGATTTGCCACATTTTTTTTGAAGTGGAATAAGTTCATTTTGGAAATAAACGCCCCAATCAATTGTTAAGTTTAAAATTTTAGCCGGTAAAATCAAAATAACCTTGTTTTCCTTGACGAATAAATCGAATTTCAAATAGCCAGAGAAAATTAGAAAAAAAGAATAACCATAAAATAGTATGTCAAATTTAAAATTGGAACAAAGGATAAAAAATTCTGCAACAAATTTCATACAAGATTTATATTTTGACAAATCGATACAAGATGGCGTAAGTAGTCATTATATGGACATGTTAAACAAAATAATAACAGATAAGTTATTAAGATGCATTCAAATTCGCAATTTTATTGTTAGTTATGACAAAGATGTTCTATGAGTGTCTTATCCAGAAGCTAGCTTCAAACATTATATATCGATATTTAGCCTAAAAGATTTTTTTAATCAAATGAGTATTTATCGGAAATACGTCTATAAGAAAACTTATATGTGATATATTTTACTAGTAAAAACTTCGATAATCATATAATGAATTTTAGAAAGATATTGATTTATGATCTAAAGCATACGTAATGTGTGAAATTGTAAAGTAGTTTAGATAATAAGCATTATGTGTAGTTATTTGTTCGTATATTCAATTCAAAAACTCACATTTAGGGCAATCATTTCTAATTAACTGTATAAAGAAATATTACTTAAAATGCCTTTGACAGTATGTTACACTGGAATTTTTAGTTTACTTAAAGCATAATGACCAGTGAAACTGTTTACAATGATTATTGACACGTGTTATGAACACACGAATGTTTCCATTTAAGAATGTTTACACGTAATATATAATTAAAAATTGACAAAAGTAATTTAATCTCAATAATTATTAGACCATTATTACCAAGTTAATGATGTTGATGGAAAAAATAAACAACTTAACCTGTCAATTGTATTTAAATCGGACAGTTTGCTTTTATTTTTTGCCACCGGTCATCGAAATATAAACTTCGTTTTTGAGAATTCGACACTGACTCGTTTGTACACGCACCCACAATTATGCATAGTAATTTTCTTGAAACGCGCACACATGAAATATTTCCCCCACTACATATGATTTTACACGTGTCCGTAGCGGGAGTGTACGGGACGGTATCACGATGTAGGAGTACATTATCGCAAAAAATAAAGTTAAGAGACGAAAACAGATGAAAGTTCACCTCATCATTTAATCTTCTGCGGTATGAGATGATTTTTGCATCCAGTCTGCTTACAAATCAATCAACCCGGCTGCTTAAGCTCGAAGTCGATGAATCATTGTACGCAAAATTGCGCACCTAAGATGCCATAAGCTTTAAAAAAGCCTAGCAATTGATGTTAGTCGTATATTGCACATTTGATGTACAAGGTAGCACACCGGGGGGACAGGGCACTGTATGGCACTAAAACGTAGCTACGAGGCAATTAGATAGTCTAACACGAATACAAAATCCCTTCCGCATTTCGGTGCATGGTGATACCGTCCCATGCACCTCACGGGAATAGTTATACAAAGAAGTACTAATAAGTAATGGACAGAATACGAATTACGAGCTATCCGTTATCGCGATGGCAAAAAATCAATGAGTTAAAGTTTGAATTGCTTCCTCACGCACTTTATTTGCTATATTTAGCCCTCTCGGATTAATTTCTGTTTCCGAATATGATAAAATGGCTCGTTGGTAAAAAAACTGCTAACAATGAAAAGATGAAGTCTGCGGTTGATGTCTGTTTTGAGAAGCTTGACGATTCTCACTATAAACAGGGTATCGAAGCTATTGAACAACGCTGGGAACAGTGTATCGAGCTGAAAGGAGACTATGTGAGAAATAAGGATATTTTTTACCAAATTTTTTGTGTTTTTTTTGTCAGGTCGGATACTTCTGGGACAACCCTCGTACAAGCTTAGCGATTTGTCTAATCTAGATGCAACTCGTGATATAATATGCTAAATAGTATTTTTTCTGACAGCTTGCGTGTAAATTATAATAATATTCCACTAACAAATAAATATTTTCTAAGTATGTTTGCATTCTAGGTTGAAATGTGTTGCATATTTAATATTCCGATAGAGATTTCATTAGTGAAAACAAGTGACGCATGCGCAAACTGAATTAATTTTTGACAGTACTTAAAACACCTCATTATATTGAGTCCGAAAATATTGACGCAATGGAGTCTTAGCCGTGGATGTTCCACTGTTATTCTGCTGTTGGAAAATTTGTGACAGAATGACGGATATAACAGGGTAATTCGGATAAGGAGGTGTACATTATAGCCAAAAGTCCGTTATATAACTATAGATTTTGCAAATGCATTTTTTTATTAAGAAAATAAACGTTTTCTGTGCTTAATGTTTGCACCCACATCACACATCAATGCAAATTTCTTTATTTAAATATTTGAAACAGTTTGTTTTCTATGCCATATTCCTCACATATACGAGACACAGCCACTCCAAACTCCAAATTTTATATGACTTCTAGTTTTTGATTTAATGTTAAATTAATTGTTTATGTTTGTCTCTACTGTAAGGGTAGGATTACGACGAAGTATTTGAATGTACGTACTTTAAAATTTAATCGAATTGAATGGAGTAATAAATTGCATCTATTTACTTTGAATAAAAAAATAAACATTAAGCTATGTGAATCAGCGACCAGCGTTGTAAACGTCAATGCAATGTTCAATCTACTAGTGCAAATATTATGACGTGATTATTATGTGCAGAAGATTTTTTTATAAGCAGTGACACTTGGATTAAACATGTATAACATTATAAGTATGTTTTTTAATAATTTTCACATTTTAGTGGATATTTTGTTCGTTATATCCGAAGTCGGTTATATTGAAGTACTACTGTAATTCTTTATGAGACCTTATTTGTAACCATTCAAAGATTTATTTTAAAACTACTGAAATAAAATAATCTGAAGATGTCAAAACAGGTGATAATGGCAAATACGGTTATGCATACAACTCAAGCTAAGACAGTTTTTGAAGTATCTTCAAACTTGTGTCAGATACTTATGTATATGTTTTTGGTGTTTCATTGCAAATTGCATTTACACAACAAATGAATATGATAAAAAAATATGTAATATCGACACTATAAACAGTTTTTTGGCATTTGTCATAACGTTGTTGACATGGAATAAATTCATTTTGGAAATACACCCCTCGATTCTTACTTAATTCACACTACATATATATGTTTAATTATTATTGGCGGAAATTGTTATAGAAATGTTTATTTAAGTAAATAATTCTGAAAACCAGTTTGATCTTCTGAATTTTCAAGAAATAAATACACACTTAGCAGAAACGTTATTATTTTTACGAATTGTCTATAAACTCTCGTTTATTTCATCAGATAATATTATGAGAGTCCTAACGGTAAATTTTACTTCCTTGTCTTGCGAATAAGCCGGTTTGGAGTATGAATGCATGAAATGAGATACTGTGAGATTTGCAAAGCAAACACGCAAAGTAATTATTATTGGCCATAAAAATGATAAAAAACAGGCTCCCGAGTGTCTAGAAAATTAAGTTACCATCTGATACAGATTGATATGAGATCGTATAATCTCTTTTATTATAAATTAGACACATAAAAAATAATCTCTCTTAAAAGTATGATTCATTTTACAGTTTCCTATCCTCAGTACTTATATTTGGCCTCTCTAACTGGACTACCTAGGGTATATTAAATCCATAATTTACATTAATTTAAATTACTTAATTTTCTGTTTTGCTTTGTTGGTATTAATACAATTTTAATTTGGAAAGCCAATTTTATTTAATGAAACAAATATTTTAGCCGATTAAGTGCCAGAAGCGAGTCGATTTGCACAACTTAAAACGTAGTGTAACAGTTAACAGAAATATTATAATGTTTTATTTTTGGTTAAAAATTCAAACTTGCCGAGTAGTGACATTATGCTTGGCACAGTAAAAGTTAACAATGTTTTTAGTCAATACTGTTTTTTCGCCATATCCACTTGATCAAGAAAGAATCACAATCGGGATGTACTCGTAGCATAAGAGACTTTTGCCGTTGTGAATATTTTCACAAGTTTAGAATTGGTAAGGAGCCCCATTTATTATAGAATGACGCATTCCATGTTTCTCCAACACACCACCTTCTGTGAATTCAGTTTCCTTACATTTTTTTATTACTTCTAGAAGTGTTACGCTTGACAATGCGATAGATCACTGCCGTAATCAAAATTTTAATCGAAACAAATTAACATTTTTTTTAATTTGAGTTTTTTTCTTCTTAAATTTACATCGTTTTAATATAATACGTAATTTTACTTACATTTTAGTCTTTCATGTTTTTTAATAAACCTCGTAAGCTTACAATTTTCCTTTTTTGCTCCTGATTACTCATAATCCCGCTCATTTGAAAATCTGTATAGTTCGTAATTACCCCGAGGTCTCTTGGCACAACGAATTATCGAGATTTGATATACTGTTATTCTCGTAGGTGAGTGGATAGCGCATCCGATTCACGAGCTGAGGGTCTAGGGTTCGAATCTCATAACTAGTGAAAATCGCATAGGTTTTTTCATGTACATTTTAAACCAGGACATGGACCAAATTGTTTGAGCTAATAACTGACAATTATTACTTGTAAAACTGTCAAAATAATCTTCAGATTATAGAGATACATATGGTTTATTTTGGAGGATATGGTTAACAGAGGAGAAACGATGTGTGCCATGAAAAACTTCCCCTTTCCCTGAAACACTACGAGTACTAATATCTTCGAGATTAAATCAGTGTCTTGTTTAGGTTTTGGCAGCTCATACCTAGCTCAGTTACTGTGGAGTTCTGGAAGGAATCGATGAATCGTACTCGTAGCATGATATCCAGGAAAATTTTATTGTTAAAGACAGATTCGACATAGAGAAGTCTAAGGTATGTCTGCGCAGTCAGCAATGAACCAGAATGGTTCGTAACACGATTCCATCGTCATCGCCATTTGAAAATAATGTTTATTATAATAGAAGATAAACGGTACATTTTTTATAGATCAAACTGATATAGACAAACGTTCTCGAAGTCTAGCATAAAGTGAACGGGAAATAATATTTTTTTACCGATGTGCGTATAATAGCTGTAAGGTAACATGTTTAAATATTTATTAAATGCAAGTTGAATGACATTTTAATGCGCAAAAAGATTGCAAATTGTAATAATCAGATGTTTGCTGCTACGTTTTAATATTAAATATTACCGGAATTACATACTGTTATGAACGGTTTTGCATTGTAAAAAAATATTAAACAGACTGGTTTGATATGAATATTAAAAAATATGCAGATGTCAATTTAAAAGATTGTTGATCTATATGGCTTTATTTAGCTATATTTATACCTTCATTTTCAGTGGTGAATTAATTCTTAAGCAAAGTTGGCTCGTGCCTAGGTGTCAAGGGAAAGGGAGGCATCACAGACGTTTTTCATGGTCGAATTTATTCGAAAATGTTGATTTGAATGATTTTACCGTATATTTTTCATTTCTTTGTGGAAATATATTTTTTAAATCTCCTCAGAACAACTATGCAACAAGGAAGGGCTGTATGCCTTAAGGTCGTCCATAAGTCACGTAATCTTTTATCTTAATTTTTTTACCCTCACACCCTCCATGTGACAAAACGTAGATATTCATCTTGACCCCCCCTCCTCTCTAAAATTATGTAGTTTTACACATTAAACGATTAAGTGCTAGAAATGAGTTAACTTACACAATTTAAAGCGCAGTTTACGCTGGACAAATTTTGTAATTTTTAATGATTTTAAATATAAAAGTACAGAAATATGATTATAATATGATCATTAAAAACAAAGTCACGATGAAGAAACAATCAATATAGTTTCAAAAAAATATTTAGGATCGATTTCTCTTAAAAATTCACAGCTTATCAGGATGTGGCATTATGTCTGGCATAGAAAAAGTTAAATATGAATGGCTTTTATAATCATCTCCTATCCATTTTTTGGGAGAGAAACGTGTTAAGTGACAATAAAAATCAACCCACTTGTAACGCCATGTAGACGTTAGTGGTTACCCTTCCCTCCCTTCAAGAGCGTTACGTGATTTATAGTTTACTCCTAAATTATAAACAACATAATATATTTTCCCTCGTTTCGTTCGCTGTTGTGTGACTCAAAACATAATCATAAATTAATTGGAAATGAAAATTTACTACTTGTAGTTTGAAATACACAAATAAATATATTGTAATAATTTATTTAATAGTATATAATATGCTAAAAAAAAGTTTTAAAATCCTTGATTACTAAATATCGCTTGAATGACTAAAAATAAAAATAAAACTAGTTGTACTCGTACCATCTTCAACCGCATTTATTCCGACTTAAATTGCACAAAACTATATATATTATAATTTAAAGAAGTATATATAATAATAATATATACTGGTATTATCTTTAAGATTCGTGAGTTTTTTTTATTTTTTTCTTCACGAATTCATCCATGCGGAATCAATCTCGACAGATGCAGTGACGTGGCGAATAGAAATCGTCTTAGGGACAACACATATCCGGATAACTGCTTCTAATCTAGAAAAGTTTATTTTAATTTTAATAAAAAACCGATCATAGCAATTCAATTACCACAAATGAGGTGTATATTTCCAAAATGAACTTATGCCACTTCAAAAAAATTTTGGCAAATGCCAAAAAACTGTTTACGGTATCGATATAAGATATTTTTTTTTATTATCTATATTGTAAATTGTATTTTACACTACAAATAGATATAAAAAAAAAAGTGTAATATCAATACCGTAAACAGTTTTTTGGCATTAACAACAAATTTTTTGAAGTGACCTAAGTTCACGTTGGAAGTACACGACTCAAATTTTAGTCATTTATTAAATTAAAGCATTATTGACAAATTTGAAGGCTTTTTAAATATACTTTTTTAATGTGGCACTACAACCCTATCTCTACAGTCATTCACATTCAACGTTCTTTATCTCTAGTTACGTCATCCATTCACTTTATTTTGGAGCGGCCGACGGGCCGAGTACCTACTGAAATTCCTTCAAACACCTTCTTGAAAGTTCTAGATTTATCACGCCGTACAACATGACCCGCCTATCTGAGTTTCCTTGCCCCCAAAACGTTCACTATGTTAAACCATAATAAATAATTTTTTCAATGCCAAACTAATAGATCGAACATTCATCTAGTGAAAGCAGTGTCTCGAGTTAAATGTCGATATATAATTTTTGTAGTCAGATTGCGGATGAGTAAATTTTTTCATAGTGATAATAAGATTGCTAAAAGTTATCCAATTTTTACACTTAATTATTAACTGTACGCCACTGGGCACTCGGTATATAGCATTGTGTCGAAAATAATAATTCAGAGAAAGCGAGTGAGATGGTTGTACTACGGTGCACGATATCGGTCTGACCCCGTGGCTTACTAAAAGAGTGCTAACTCGATGGCCGTATCAAACTTTGTATACATATTCAATTACGTGCTTTGTTATCACGTCGTTAGGGCCGGATCAGTGATTTTATAAATATTAATAATTAGGTTATTGTGTTAGAAGTTTAAAGCAACAATTTTTTTTGTTGAATCGAACGAAACGTTCATACAAACTGACCGAAACAAAATCTCACCTAAAAACAATAAACTTCTTTTTAAACCATGTCACACCGCTTAGTCAGAGCACATGGACACTACATATTGCCTCCATGAATCACTGTCGCTGACCGCTCTTCTTGCATCCACCGATGTCATGCTGGCATCCTATAATTCTGCCGAATACATCCTATGTATGGTATTCAGTCGCCTCTCGAGACGGCTGAACCTGGTTGGCTTGAATAAGAGGCATACCCAGTTGAGATTCGATTCAAGCATTCTCAGCACCTAGCCAAACCAAGTCCAGCATTTCATCTTCACTTTGGATGTGATGAGAGACTGCGCACTTAATGTGACCATACGTCCTGTTTTTGGGTAGTCTGTCCCGTTGTCCCAAACCACAGCTTTGGGACGGCATAATGTCCTATTTTCAGAAACCTACGGTTACAATTACAAAAAAGGTGACTAAAATTTAAAAAATCTGATGATAGCCCAAGCTAGAATCTTTCACCGAGAATCATGTGTCTTTGGCGCAGTCTACCTGATCCCATGCATTCATTGAATAGGACTAATTTTATGACAGCCGATATTTCCCCCAATGGGATAGTTTTCTGTTTTGCTTGATTTCCGCACATCAAAAGTGATTTTTTTATTACTATCACCATTAAACCAGGCTACTGGGATTAATAGATAAAAACTATGGAGATAAATGCTGTTTTCAAAATGGTCACGTTAGGTATAACATAAGTAGTACGTACTCGTATATTCTGAGTTTCTTGATATACTCGTAGTTTATATTTGTAAATGCTCATACAATATGAGAAGACAACTCTTGTAACTTTTTTCAGTTATTTTTTTACTAGATATAACGAACTATTTATTAGGGTATCCCTAAAATTTGGAATTTATCCGGTAATATAAATAAATCAATCTCTTTTGTACTGGTTGAAGAAAAAACTTTACAAGTGCACTACAGAACCGGCTTAGATATCGGTTTTTTGGAAAACAAATCGCAGTCGCATGTTTAGAAAGTCTCGGAGAATCAAAATATATATGAAAACAACACTAGGATAGTGTAGTAATGAAAGTTAAATGCTGTTCATTGTAAAATAATCGTGATGTAAATAAAGACAAGGTTCCCAACCGGTCGATCGCGAAGCAAAATTTGGTTGATTCCGATTACTATTAATATGCAATATGACTATCGCTGTGTTAAGATCCCACAGTATGGTAGCGGAAAATACTGGTATTCAGATGTTGAAATATCAAGATCCTAAGAGGTTTAATACTTAACTCTTAAATCTTCCGAAGAATACGATAACAC
>JAPMAE010005859.1:653-12843 GCA_036584705.1 Rhyacophila sp. 25_7
CCACAATGTGGAATTTTTTTGACGTAGATCATGCAAAAATATATTCAGTTTGAATTTTATCAGTATTCAATCACAATATTTCTTATGAAATCATTATAATAACAATACACTAATTCTTTTATTAAAGTTACAAATTGTATCCATATGCACCTATAAAAGAGCTCACTGGATCTGCAACAATATATATAGTCTATTTATCTCTTCATAATCAACTCTAGTTTTTTACTAAGTGGTTTTTAATCCAGACGAGTTATGCTCTTTCCGATGATATGTTGTAACCGTACTAGTAAAGAATGTAAGGAAAGGAAGATTACACCATGTTGTATATTATCCGAGGAAAACAACACCAAAACGACTTTGAACTGCCATAGTGAAAAATACTACTATAGTTTCTCTCTCAGGTACAGAGTTTTTCTTATCTGTTTTTAATGTAAGTATTTACAAAGTATTTCTGGTGGCAATATTTGTGTGTGTAATAATCCAATAGTTTAACAATTGAATTATATGGTCTTAGAAACCGCAGCCATATTTCAGTAATATAATTTTGTTGTACTCTAAACACCGCAGCTTGTAATAAGTAATTCGATAATAAACCTTGTAAATTTAGTTTTACTTTTGATAAGCTTCATTATGCAATATATTTTCCATTGCCAACAGTATAACATATACACAATAATAAAACTGTTAACGTTTTTGTGTTCGGTTTATAAAAATATCTCTTAACTCACATTATAAATAAAAAATATTTAACCATATGATACACTTTAACTGTGTCAAACGAAATTGTATATAACAAGAAGAAAAGATGTAAGAAAAGTTTGAAAATATTTGAAAAAGTATTTATCTTGAGCCTTTGCGTTTGAAAAACAAATAAATATACTCGCATAAGCGAACGGATTATTTGGAGGACATTTTGACGGAACTGAAAGTAAAAAAATGTTCCGTTTAATTATTGCTACAAAAAATATTCTTGATATTTATTTCATAATATTAGAATGATCCGTACACAATAAAATGGTTTATTATAATACATTTGTTTTATTTCGCATTGAAAAAAATATGTAATAGTAATACAAAATAACGTAATCAAATTTTTATTACTACTATTGTTGACTTGTCACTGCTATCCATAGGCCAGATTCAAGATCAATTGAACTGCACAACTGCCGCCCAAACTTATTCAATAGTTTGATCTTGTTCTGTCTACATTTCTCGTAGTGTTATTAATCTATATGCCCTAAGAAATGGAGCATCATTATAAGGCGAGCAGATTCAAAAGAGCTCGAGATAGAGCTTAGCTAAAAATATGACTCCTTTAGTTGATACTTTTCAGGCTAAATCTACTCCAATATGAAACATATATAGAATTTGCTTCATGAACACTTTATTTATCGTTGATTTTAATGGGTAAATATTTTTGTCTCATATTTTAGCTACAAATATTAAAGGATCAAGCCCTTAAGACGGGCTTCAACGACTTTTCATTGCCTTTAGAAGATTTCTGAATTGTGGTGTTTCTGAAGGAAGACTTATAATTTGAGATAGTGTATTCAAGATTATTTTACGGCTTAATGGTAATTTTTTACAGAACCTTTTAGAAATTTTCTGGAACCAAAAAGTGCTGCGGAATACAAGTTGATGAATGTTGCCTTAAGATTTTAACTGTATAAATTATAGCTCATACAAATCACTACTGCACTAATGTGTAACATTACATAACAGATTGGTGTTACCATCAATTTAGGTCTTTGGCCAACTGCACGACCTTCCTTCAGGTCTCGCTGTCTCTAGCTCTCTCTCTACAGTCATTCACACTCAGCATGTTTGCATTTTTAGTAACGTTATCGGCCCATCTCATTCTGAAATGACCAACGGATACAGAACCTATTAGAATTTGTTCAAAAACTTGCAATTCATCGCATTTTACAACATGACCCGCTCATCTGAGTCTTCTTGCCCTCAAGACATTCACTGTGTTGTGCCTAAATTGTTTGCGGATCTCAGAATTAGTAAGGATGCGAAATCCTTAGTTTTCTTTAACTGATACAAGTATTCTTCGGAGTATTTTATTTTTGAATGGTTGCACGGGCTTTTTTTGTTTCTCTATCAGGCGCCAAGTTTTACATCCATACAGAACTATAGGTTTTAGAGTCACATTATAAGCCCGGAATTTGGTTTTCTTCGACAAGATTATGGAGCTGAATAGAAGACTCTTCAGCGCACAAAAACGCAGTATTTCCGCTCATTAATCTGCTTGCGAGCTCCAGAATCATTTCATTCTTTTCGGAGATGTTGGTTCCCAAGTATCTAAATGACGAAGTCTTTTCAAATGTGGACTTACCCTAAACTAGTATGTAACATAAGTTTTACTTAAATAATCCGCAGCAAAAAATAATATAGGGTATCTTAAATATGAAAACGCCAATGAGCTTCTGTTTATTTTGAATAAAACCAGTTATACAAAAATTTAGCAGCCCATTCAAAATTCTTTTCAATGAATACTTCACTAATGTACCATATTTTTATTCAAACTCCTATATATATAAAAATAAAATTTACTCGTACATTATATTATAAGTTTATAATGACAAAAATAGAATACTTTTAATTGCGATCCTTCTTTGTATGATCGTATATAAATTGAGGCGCGTATTGATGGTAGTTTGGTTTTCCGTCGTACCGACACACTGGCGCCTCCAAATTCCCTTTCAAATAATATGTAGCAGGAGTATATAATATAATAGGTAGGTGGGTATAAAACGAGAAGCAAAGTCACGCCGACAATACACCCATTTATGTTTTTACTCTCCGTGTTTCGAATCGCAGAAGACAAAATAATACTTCCTACTTAGGTGATAATATTGACTCTTACGTTTGTATCATCAACAACATTGGGGTTGATTCTTTACAAGATAAAAGCTCTATCTAGTTTCTTTTACTTCTCATTTTTCCCAATTTTAAACCAACTTCTGAGCTAAAAAAATATATATTTCATTTTAGTTATAACGGTAATATTTAATCTACGGCACATTTATAGTTATTGATGTGAACCGCGCTTTATTTAACAGATTATTCGTTTTGGCTTTCAGGTCTTTGTGCGTATCGATCGATTGGTCAAAAGTAACTGTATATATTTTCATATTATTCACATCAACATAACTTAAGAAACATCCAATATAAAAATATCCTAATTCAGATGTAAATACATATGCAAAAAAAAAAAAAAACACTGAAAGCTGCATACTGATTTTCATCTGTGTAACGTGAGATTACCATGTATAAACTTCAAAAACGATTTGCTTAAAATATTCTAAAATTTTCTATTGATATCAAAAATTACATTATTTTTTTAATGAACACTTTTTAATATGAAAGTTTAAATTTATTTTTGTAATTGAATTATTATGAATTATATTATACTATGATGGTAAACTTGTAGTTTATAAACGAATATTATTTTAAATCTCATTTTACAAAGTATTTATGATATTTATATATATTGAAAAAGAAAAACTTTCGTTAAACATGATTTTAATAACGATTTTAACTAAACATGTATTTTTTCGGGAATATTAAATATACTTGTATATATGAACACACATTCTTTGACTTATAGAGACAATTAAGTAATTTTGCTGCAAAAGCATTAAAAAAAATATTTGAAAATTCACAATACGGAAAGAATCAATAGAGAGTGGTATTTCTACTTCAACATCTTCAAATATTTAAATCTCTTTTACATTACAAATTGATGTAACAAAAAAATATGTAATATCGACACCATAAACAGTTTTTTGGCATTTGCCACAAATTTGTTGACATGGAATAAGTTCACTTTCGAAATACACGCCTCAACATATGAAATACTTCTAATATAAACCAGTTTAGTGACAGGTCATAAGTTTATATTATTAAATACGCATATTTTCTACACTTCATAATAAATACTATTTAGTTATTTTTTTAATAGATTGACGGAGGTTTTCAAATATTTATAACATTTCATTCATTAACTATTTTCTAATTATAGAACAAATCAAGCATATTTTAAATGTATTATACGTAGAAAAAAATACTGGAATTAACAGAATTTCGATTCGCAAACAATTTTCATGAACTTAATAATTCTCGTAATCGAGGGACAGGCGTAAGGGGTGGTCTATAAGCTACATAACACTCTCGAGGAGGAAAGAGGGGTGACCACCAACGTCTAAATTGCGTTACAAGGAGGGTGGATTAATTTTTATTGTTACGTAACATTTTTCCCTCTCAAAAAATTGGATTGGAGTTGATTGTAAATTGCATTCCTATTTAATGTGAAAAGTTAAGTAACCTTTGAGAAGAGTGACGGGGGCAACTTGAATGTATACATGCACTTACATAGATAAAAATGACAACGTTGTAGTTTTGTGGATGACACGGATTGCGCAATTAGTATAACATCTGGTTTATCCTCATTTGGTTTACATATAACAATGTAAACCAAAATCAAAACTTTACAAACTAATGTAGAACGATATTTGTGTGTAGTATTCACATATTTGTATCACAGTAAAAACATGTATATTTTTTAAGATTTTGATAATGCAAAGGTTTAAATATCAAATCCAAGTCCATAAGAAAACGCGATTATTATTTATTATCTTGAAGTATTAAGCAATTTAAGCTTCAAATATATTTTACTTAAGCACGGAAGCGTTGCGTATACTACGATATTTGTCAAGTGATGTTCGAATAATGCAGATGGTGTGTAATATTATCTCCCTTCGTGGCACGTATAGGTACGAGTATATAGAAAATTATCTGGCGATGCTTGATATTTGCATGTATTCATCATTTAGTATCGCATCTTGCACGTTGTTAATGCAACACACTTGTAGTCATTCATTGTAAACCTTTTACGACAGTATCACAAACAGTGCTAAGTTGACAACACTACGATATTTTAATTTGGTAATACTAATATGCATAGGCAAATCACTTCAACTCTAATTTACCACCATTTACTCACTAGTATTCACAATTGAAATTGCGATGGTTACTTGCCTGACGGAGCATGATATAAGAAAATAGTATTTTTGTGATATTTTATTTTTTATCACCTTCGCTTAACATGTGAGTTTAAGTAGGAAAACGCAAAAAGAACAACAATACAGATAATCGTATTTTAAAACGTCATGTGATGTCCACATACTGAATTCTTTATTAAATATTAAATTTGTATTCATGTATGGTATATCAAGGCGTGTATAATCGCTACGAATTTGATATGTAATTAATAATTTATTGAATTATTGTTTACTGATTAAAAATATGTGCTTTGTTAATGTTAAGTGAAATAATACATTTTTAGACCTCTGAGATTTATTATAATATTAATTTTATCCTTTCCAGGGTGAATTATTAAATTACGGTTGCACAGTTGGGTGAAAGTTATTTCTTAATCTAGCTTTAAATTTTGAATTTTATTAAATGCATGCAATACTATTAATGAATAATATATATTTGATGCATAAATAATATACACAAGTATGTTATTGCTTGGTGCTTGACACACGCACATACGTTTATACTTCTTCAAAGCGAATTTTGAGTGGATGCATATGCGCGTCCATACTCCTGGACAGGTTAAATACATGATCGATGGATTTGAGTGATTTCTTAAAATCACTTATTACACTGACTGAAGAGTAGACTAGATTAATTTAGATAGTATGCGATCTTTATGAAAATATCTTTCGCACTGCCGTGTATGGTGATATCATCTCGTGCAGCAAACAAGGTGATACGTATCATGGCTGCGAGTACTAGCGAATAAGTGGTGAGTAAATAAAATATATATGAATAAAAAAATGATTTATATGTATGCTTATACGAAGTTTTAGGTTTTATATTGTCATTATACTGGCAGAAGGTGTTAAGTCAAAAAATACTGTTTTGAGAAAAAATATTTTTGAAGTTTGAGTCTCTTAAATATATTTAACGACAATATGTTAGGGCAACTGGGGCTGTAAGTTGTTTATGCTTATTCCAGAATTAGAATATACCCAAAAACACTTGATCTGATATCCCAAATAGTTCTTTGTCAGTTTAACGTGGTTTTTGCCAGAAATAAAATATTCAACATCGATTTAATAGGTAGTGACATTTTAATATTACAGAAGAAGTACAAGGAATTTGGCTATACTTGGTTTACCAGATGATAGTGTGAGAGTGTGCAAAATTTACAAACTGCATTAGTAGGTCAAAACAGTCATTTTTCGACTTAATGCCTTTTGCCAGTATAATGACGATATGTAACAATACTATGTTATTGTTTCAATGTAATCTATAGCTTTTAACTGAATATTGACGATATATAAGATTAATTAAGTTATTATAAATGTTTAAATGAAATATTGCGTAACTTTCTGTATATAAAAGGTTGAACATCTCTTAAATTGTTAAGCATTGTCTGCGATGGACTGCTTGTGAACAGGACAATAGTAAATTGGCAGTGGGCAGGGTAGGCAATCTTCGACCAATGACAAAGCACGTTCGTCGTCGGGCAATCCCAATAGCCACTATGAGGTGAACGATACAAATTGTTCACTTCACCGTATGAAGAGGGTTACTAACAATTATTATTTGTCAACACAAAGGTATGGCGTTATTAAATAAATATTTCCACCACTCAATTGAGGCTTACATATTTTGGGTTGAAAATATTGATATATATATATCTATCTTTACTTAAGTCACAGATTGAAGAAGACATATAAATAGTACTATGTGTACTATACTTTAGTGATCATTCAACACTTAAACGGAGAATTGTTTCCACGATAGAGCCATATATTTGTAAAAGTAAGAATCAGTTCCATATTCTCAGATATTTTGCTCTTGTTGATGTATAATCCTAAAAACAAAGCTTTAATATGTCATACTTACTATAAATCAATTAAATATCGATATTACACGTACAAAGAACATATCATAAGCCCGAAGCTTGCTCTCTCGTTTTTTCTTTACACATGTACTCGATGTTTATTATACTCGTAAATATGCATGGTGATATCTTGTGTTTTTTAGATTAGTAGATAACTTAAACATTATAAATCCATATAAAGTAAATTCGCGTAAAGTAAACGTGATTAGCTCAAATTATACCAAATATGCACAAAAATTATATATAAATAAAGTAATAGTAGTAAAATATAAAACAATAGTAGAGATTGTAATATATAAACTAAAAAACTATCTAAATATTACAAATTAACTTGGATTTGAATAATTGAAAGAAAAAAAATGTATTTTCAAATACAGTAGCAATAAAAATATTATATAATTAAAATCATTTTTTTTTTTATATTGAAAGTTGCTTTGACAATTATTATTTTGTACTGTTCAACAAAATCGGTTTAACGATCTAACATTCTGCGTCTGACAATATATGCAGTGTCATACAATTCACTATGTTCATATATATATATTTTAAACATATCCGCTCCGAAAAGAAGCATACGAATCTCCACGGTGTATAGATTGCTATAACATTTATTTACGAGTAATAATTGTTAGTTATTAGTTCAACTAATTTGATTCATGTCCCGGTTTCAAACGCACGTGAAAAAAACCGTGCGATTTTTGACAGCTGCGTGATTTTAACCCTAGATACTCGACACTAGGCATGTGAGTCAGATGCGCTATCCACTCACCTACGAGGGTAATAAACACGAAAAAGAAATCGTCTATTAATGTTTTGCATCGATAAACTATGCGCAGATAGACATTCCAGCTGTGAAATGAACCAAATAATAGACGATTTTAAATAATTTTTGAGTAATATGACGATTAAAAGTAGCATGGAGAAATAATCACAATATTTGTTAATTATTTAATAATTAATTGTTGCTTCATTTCATTTCTTTAAATATATAAAACGTATAAATGTATAAAACATAATATATATTGGTATATTGGATATGTGAACTATAAATAAAATGTATGCATTATGTGATGTTTTTGTTCCATAAACCTTATACTGTAGTTGAAATATTTTCATAAGATTACTCTTTTAACGCGAAATTATTTTGAAACAAAAATATAGTTCTGATATACAGTTTTATATTAGAAAACTGCGTGTTTATTTAATGGTATAGTTGTAAAAATTTGGCTAAATGTAAAATAAAAATCAAGTTTTAAGCGTATTTATGAGGCGATTTGAAATAGCCAAGCTTTTTCAATGCAAGCTCTGAGAGTACAAGCTTTACAAGTTGTATGATGATATCGATGGAGTTCAATCAATCAGGATTAGGCAATAGCTGTGTTGGGCTCTTGTGTGTTTGTAGTCTTTATAGTATATTTTTACAGTGATGTAACACTTGCCAATGTTGTAATATGTACGACGCATAAACATAATTACTCACAGATATTCGATATTATCTATAGCTATAAAAAAGAATATAGAACAGCTTAACAAATAAAAAATATATGAATGGTTATTTATTTAAAATTATGTTTTATACATATTGAAATATTACTTATTTTTCGTTAAAATTATTCACAAATTGACATAATAAAATATAGTGATTCATTTTACTTACTAAAATAAGACGTCATAGTGAAGAAGGTTCAGAAAAAAAATCTGCAACTTCTGTATCTGAGGTTGTATGGCTACTATCCATGTTTTTACTCAAGAGACTTTTTCTTAGGTTTGTTATGTGTTATAGTTTTAAAATTTAGAAGGAGACTTTACTTAGATGTGCATTTTGTTCGACTCATTTGTGGTGTCAATAAATACTCTGCCAACCTAGTTGATATTGATCTCTACGTCCTCAGTAACTACTGGAAAAATCGAACACATCAGTTTTTTCATCCCAATTAACCTGTCCAGAAATATGGACGGGCATATGCATCCGCTCAAAATTCGCTTTGAAGAAGTATATACGTCAAGCACCAAACAATAAAATACTGGTATATATTATTTATATGTCAAATAAATATTATACAACAATAGTATTACATATATTTTAAAAAAAATCAAATTTTAAAGCTAGAATAATGAAAAAGCTCTCACCCAATTATGCAACCGTAATTTTAAAAAACTCACTGCTAGAGAGGTTAAAAGAACTAACCAGCCAGCATGTATGCCGATATGAAGAACTGTGTTCTCATTTAAATTATCTCAACTATCGATATTTTTAGCTAGAGTGAAACTGAGCTAAAGTAAATGTTGTTCACTCACGTTTATTTTGTTAAAATTTTAAAATACAGAAATTCAATCTTCTGTTATTATTAAAAATAGTATAAAAATATAAAGATTATGTTGCCTGCTCACTCGTTTTTTTACTTTAGAATAAGTTTATAGGGCACCATCTGAGATTTTATCCCGAAAACTAATATGAACATTACGAAAAAATGTGGCGACATTTGATATTTTTTAAATAGTTACCTTTAAAAAACTTAATTAAAGTAACTTATAATTATTGCTATGATTATTTATGGTTATATATTTCTCTTATTCTATAACGCTCAAACATTTTGTATAAATGGGATCTCCTTTTTTAAAAGTAACAATGCTTAAATATTTGCTCAATTACTTTAGAGACATTGTCTAGCTACAATTATTACAAAAGAAATAAATATTTGATTTTTTTTGCGATCACCTACGAAACCAGCAACCCCCGCCTGCTAGTCTGATTTGCTATCTAGTAGCCTAACGAAGGCGACAATGACGTGATTTTTATTTAAGTGAAACATATTATTTGAGAAACATCTGAGGCAATGTCGGTGAACCTAATAATTTCAATCCCCCCATGTTAATATCATAATTATCAGGTTGTTTCTATTCAATTGTACTATTTATATAAGTATATCACACTCATTAACATATAATTTACCTTGCGTTATATAATTTGCGAGTAAATCTTCAAAGGCTAATATTTGCTGCCGATTCTTTATGAGTAATTTCCGTTAATATTTACGCCGTAATTAATACGAGCTTTGTCAGCAGCAAAACAACTAATGGAGCCATTACTATACTTCAATGGAAATTGGAAAGCTCTTTGAGAGAGGTTTTATACATGGAAAAGGCTATCGAATATTTTCAAATTATTAATAACTGAGTTGAGCGTGTCTAGTGCATTGCGTTTTTCACGATATAAACGGTAAACAATTAGCTTGCTATTTTCAATTGTAGTATGAGTATATTGGTACCTAATGTATGGTACTGGTATGATATTAATTATATCATTGAAATAAATTTTCTTTTAAAGTTGAGCAAAATATCTTCTTAAAAATTGAGTTTAAATAGTTTTGAAGAAATAAATAACTAGTAAACTCTCATATACATTTGAAAATAATATATATTGTTTTGATTAAGTATAATGCTACGATACGTTTAGGTTCATGTCCACAGAACATATAATACGAAAGGTCATTCATACAAACGAATATATGAACCGACCTAGTCGAATCGGGGGGAAGTGGGGAGAAGAAACGGTAAATAAGTGAGAACAGGTACAAGATTGTGTTGAGTAAAAAGAGATGTTTATAAATATTGATTACTAAATCAAAAAAAAAAAAAAAAACATACATTTTACACAATACAATCCTGTGCCTGTTCACTCTTAGTTACCGTCTCTTCTCCCCACTTACCTACAATTCGAGCATTACCAAAATCACTTCGTATAATCGTTTGTATGAATGAGCCTTTTATGCTCTGTACCTAGTCGGTGATTTATAAGGGACTGTTGTTGTGCATAGCTTATATTCAACATTCGCTCAACTTAGTAGTGATGCTAATTGGGTCCCATGGCATTGGGTTTATGGCCAACTGCACAAGCTTCCTCCAGGCCTCTCTGTTTCTCTCTCTCTCTCTCTCTTCATTAATTCACACTCAAGATTTTTGCTTTATTCGTAGAACGTCATTATTTTATAATAATCACGTTCTACCAGGAATTAATATAAAATATAATTAATATAATTAAAGTGTCTAGTTGCATTATAATTACAATTGATAAAAGCACATTTTATCGAAATCAAGAAAAAACAAACGTCCAAATTCTACTCATAATTTTACATTATGTGTTGAAATGTTATGTTCCAAAACCCAATATAAACTTAAAAGTGAAATGTTCATGCATTGGAATATTTCAAATCTGGTTGATTTCGCGCACATTCAAACATTTATTTCATTTTAAAGTTTATCAGCTAGCTAGTAAACGCCGTTATTTTATATTTTATTGAACATAAAATACGGTAAAAATGAAAAATCGTAACATAAAACAAAATTTGACCTTAACACATAAAAAAATTGTTTACCAAAAATATCGAAATGTGCTATATCGTTTTTTGTAACCAGGCGCTTCAAATGTATTAAGCTTTCTTTTAAATATAACTTGAATGAATATATTCAGTACTACATTGATCATAAGACCCACACTTATTTTTTTATCCCAGAAATATAAGAAATGAATTAAAACTTTATTATAAAAAACACAAACATGATATTGCATATTTATTCACTTTCGTATGCACCATCATTAGAATTATTTCCAATTTTTCTAAATAAACAATTTTTGAATCGTTGATATATTTCTGAGAAATTTGCTTAAGATCAAAATTAATATATTTTATAAGTAAAAAGCTATCGATAAAGTACGCACTATAAGCACAGATATACAAACATAGACAAAAGCTTGCTCCGTTTAAAAGATATAACCATGAAAATTATCAGCTAAATAAATACTACTTGTATTCAATACGTCTCAAGTTACTTTAGTTTTAAACTTCTCAGCGTAAAAGTTTTCACGCATTCGCATAAAATTATACAGCGAACATGCTAAAAAACGCTTAATAATTTGTTAAATATTCATGAAGAGGCCTTTGCTACTTCTGTGTTTTCAAAAAAGAATTGCAGTTGTTGACAAAAATAAGTAACGGAATTAATATAACTTATTCATGTGCACAGTACCGAGAAACTTTTCTAAATAATTTATTGACTTCGTGACGTTGTTACGAATTTTCATATGTACCTTTTATTTGTATATACGAGTATTTTCACTACTACCAATGATGACAAATAAATTTTTATTTTGTTTTTCAAACTATATGTTCAGTACAGAGTTTGTTGTTTAATCGTTATACAGATAAATAATCTATATATATAAAAATGAATGTCTGTGGCTATGATCCCTATAGTCTCTTT